>JAOVVI020014088.1:0-11624 GCA_028571085.2 Nepenthes alata | reverse complement strand
ATTCTCATTATATATTACAAATATAAGTCAAATTTAGATATAGTGTTTATTTTATAGGCTTGAATAATAATATCTTACCAATTGTTGATAAGTCCTGGATTCGAGTTAATGACGGATTAGGTTGTCATTGGGTCTTTAGATTGAATAGAAGTAGGCTTGGTCTCTGTACTTTTTTTCTTGAATCTTACACATCACAATTCAAATACGAGAGGTTAAATAATTGACAGAACTCACTCCACAATATATCTTTCGATACTCAAATCAATAATTTTTCTAAGAAAAAAAAGATATGAAAACAAAAGTAGACAAGTGATGATGCAATGAAGGGGGTTTTTAAGTCTAACTCATAAGTTACACTCGGCATGGAATGGCTTTGGTGGCGATACACTCGTGGGGAGCGGCTTTGACATCACAAAGGCGAACATTATGAAGGAATTCTTAGGAAGCTCTGGGACAGAACACGGATTCTAAAGGTTCGAGGGCTGAATGCATGCGGTTGCCAACATCTGAGGGTCGGTATTAGCATCAGCGTGGGCGTTGGTGTGAGCATGTCCTTGGAGTCTATCATAAGGACTTTTTATAGCCCCATGGCCAACTCAGTCTTACTTGGGTGGCAAGGCTGGCGGCCAACTGCCCTGCACAAATTCGGTGGGTTGGCATGAGGATTGCGAACGCCAAATTAGGCAACTATGATCAGTCGAAGGGGATTCCTTCCTTCATTGAAAAAATGCTACATGCAGCAAATATTGAAATTATCATTATGGGGAATATGTTGAGTTGGAAATTGTAATTCCTAGAGAGAACGCGATTTAGGACAATATTCAGAGTTTTGACCAGTTAAGGCAAGTGATCTTCAATGCGCGGGAACGGTGTTGTTGGTCGTCTAGCTTGGGCCATAGCCAGTCAACTGAAGTGTTGCCCTCGGTCAATGGAAGCATTGACAAATCTCTTAGCCAGTGGGCCAACCACCTTCTGAGTCGGCCTATTTTTATTGGCCCCATCACTAACTCCCAATGTCAAGAGGTTCGAATTTTCAACTCCCAACATATTCATAATGAGATGTGACATGTTGTGTCGTCTTCCCCTTTCTGCTCCTTTCCCAGGCCATCCTCAGATTCCCCTTTTATTGTGTATGGCGTGATTCCTCTGCGTCCACAATGTCTGGCTACCAGCACCGGTGGGAGTTTGCTTCTAAAGTTCGATGGCATCATCTTGAGACACACTTGCAATCTGCTTTCGTTACCTATTTTCACCTAGGAGGTTGCTTTGGTCACCCCTTTTCGTGCCCGTTCTCAAGCCATGCCTGTCGCTATTTTTGAGTGGGGCGAGGCTTTTCTTTCTCTCTACCTTCACCTTAGGTGGTAGCTTGCCTCTAGAACAAGCTCGGGTGTCTTGAGAACATATATCTCTGTAATCTCACCCTGCTGCTAGTATGGTTGGTGGCAGATTCTCTGGCTCGAGGCTATTTTCTCTTTATCATGGGGTGAAACTCTCCTTACCTTTTCGCTCCCTCTTCGTGGTGAGTTCCTGCTCTGACTCCTGAAGTGCTATTCTTGGGGCCCTGCTTTGTCACTTGTTGGATGCAAACTAGTCTTTTGCTTGGGTTTTTTCCTTCTGGCAAAGAGCTTATCTGGGAACTTTTGTTGTACTCCAAGATGGATTGAGTGTCCGTCGTCCGATTGGAGGCCAATTTGGATCGTTGACTAGTCAAACCAGCTTATTGCCGGACTGGGCAACTGAGCAGGTGGCAAGTCAAAATCGGACTGGATCATTGATTAGTCAAACCGGTAAGTCATTGAACTATGTTGCTAATCGGTTAGCCAAACCAGAGATGAACTAATTTGTTGACCGCCAAACCGGCCAAGAGTCGGAATGGGTAATTGATCAATCGGTCCAATTAGAATCCAGAATCAATCGCCAACCTATCAATCCGACTCTGAGTTCATCATGTCTGCTCGCCACCAGTTTGGTGTCCTCAAGAAGTAGAGTGTAGTGGCCTGGGAGGTTATGTCATTCTAATTTCTAACCTGTCCTGTTCTGCCATGTGTCCGCTGTCAGTACAGTGGTAGGTCGCCATTAATGGTGCCGAACGATTGACGTGCCTACACACCCTCCGGTGCTGATGCATGTCAAGCCATTATGAGCGCCCCTTTTCGAGGTGCTGTTTCAAAATTTGAGTGGCATCCCTTATAAAAGGATACCACTATGCCACTCTACTTCACCTCTCTTCTTCTCGAGTCGCTTCCTCTTTTGCTTCTTTGCAACTTGTTATTTCTCGTTTTCATTACCCCCAAAGTCGATCCGATTGGTTCTATTTTCACTGTCGCCAATATTTAGGTATTATATTTGCAGTACGACATTCCTACTGCCATTTTGTACGCGGTGCTAGGAGAGCACGATAGGGCCTGTTTTTCTTCGGAGGGGTCTATTACAATTTACAATGCTCGCTTGCAAAGTGGCCTACGCCTCCCCATCTCGAGGGAGTTGTTTGAGATCTTGTTGGCCCTTGGAGTCCCGATTGCAAGGTTCCACGAAATGCCATCAGGTATTTGTGCTCATTGTGTATATTCCTTCATCACCAGAGGAGGGCATTGACAGCAGTGGTGGTGAAGATGATTTTTCAGTTCTGCCATAGTAGGGATTGGATCTTGCTGTCCCCTCAAGAGCTATACAAAAGCGGGGTGATTTTTTATTCTGTCAAGAACTAGAAAAATTGAAGCTTTTTATTAGGGTCTTTCGTGACTGGCCCCTATCTAAGGATTGGGGTAACGTGCCAGCGGCCTTCACCGACAAGGCCTCGCATGAGGAGGCGGAGTCCACCAAGTCTCTAACGAAGTTGGTCCGGTTGAATCTGGACAAATTCAAGAAGAACCACCTCCTGTCCTCTGAGGCACTCGCACTAGCTCGGTGGTGTCCCCCTTTAGCAGGTATGGGGATCACCTCTTCTTCGTCAGCCAACCCAAGAGGAAGGCTGGAACCTTGTACATCAGGCACCCATTTTACAGTCTGTCTCAGCGATAGTCCATATCTTCTCTGGCGTCTTCTTCATCTTCCACTACCCAAGGTTTGCCCATGGCCGAGTGGATGCAGGGCATTGGTGAGTCGTCGAGAGGCTTGACTCCTACTGCACCATCAGATACCAACACCACTGAGGTTGATGCCGTAGTAGCCTTACCCACTCCCATGAGTGTTTTGCATGAGCTGGTAGTAGAGGAGTTGTTTGAACCGTGTGGGCAGCCAGCCCGGGCCCATTAGGAGGCCCATCTGGAGTCCCAACAAGTAGTCCAATTGGAGGCTTAACAAGCAGGCTTTAGGGAGGCCCTGGAGGAGGCCCGTGTGATCGTTTAGCAAGAGGCCCCACAGGTGGCCCAACTGGAGGTCCCTACTTCTTCTCTGTCGAAGCGAATGGTGCCCATCTTTTCAGGTGAGTCTGTCGGAGAGGAATCAGGTGGGGGCCACCCGATGAAGTTCCAACCGGAGGGTGGTGTCGAGGAGGTGGCGACCACGGAGGCATCTTGTCAAGGGGCTTCTGCATCAAACCGGCCTCGAACCGAGTAGGCACCCACTCCGGCCTCTTCATCTTTGGTGCCCTTGAGCGTTGTAGCAACCAGACTGTTTTACATCCGGGTAAGTCACTGAGAACTTGTCTACTCCATTAGGAATGGGTGATTTTAACCTCTTTCCCTTGTTCTATTTATCAAACGACAAGATGATGCATGTCCTATAAACATGCTAGTACCAGCGGTCATCCTGGATCTGGATGCTGGAAGGGGAGGTCCACTATCTGGCCTAGACAAGGGTCAACTCGAGCATCATGGAAAAGATGCAGGGCCGAGTAGATGCCGCCACCTCTAAGGTTCAGCAGTACTGGGACCATGAGTCGAGTCTTGAGCTTCAGCTTTCCGAGAACCTGGGGGAGCTGCAGAGATCCAGGGATGCGTTGTGGATGGCCGAGTAGGATCGTACTGCTCTCTGGAGCAAAAATGTCAGACTTAGAGCCGAGCTGATAACACGATTTGGCTCGAAGGAGGTGGGATAGGTTCTGAATGCGAGATTTCTATACGTCATTCAGCTATACTGGCGGATCGCCTTCCTTTTCGACCCCTCCTCCTTTTTAGTCGGCATTTTTGATCAAAGGAACAGGGCTACCCAACACCAATCTAACCTGACTGACTTCATTGACAAGGAAGGGCCCTTATCACGTCCTCCGGCCAACCCCCAGTCTAAGGGTCACCATCCTCTCATTTTTCTCCTTTTTTATGTAATAGTGCCTATATAGTGTAAATTTTTGACAAATAAAGGAGGATTTTCCCAACCCTCACCATAATTTTTATGCTCTTTGTACGGCCTTGCTTACATATCGTTATTTGCCGACTAAGAGTGGTTGTTGTTGCAGCCAAGTTTTCTAAAAGAGTTAGGGTTGCCGCCTGTGTGCAACCGTGTAACCCGTTAACCATCATTGACTGACGGTGCTCATCCTTATTGAGGAAGTCGCCGCACGCGTGCTGTAAATCCCCATAAGATTTTAGTACTCGATGTGGAACCAAGGTTTAAATTTGACCGTGTATGGGCCACTCGATGCTGGGCATCCTGAGTTACTTGACTTTCATTCGACATCACACGGGCATTCATATGGACAAATAAAGAGAAAATGACAATTAAGATAAAAAAGGCAAACAAATCGTTATATTAAACATGATACAACTTTACATGCACGCTCGATAATATATGCTGGACCTAAATGGGTTCAGTTAGAGATTACTGGTAGTACTTTTTTAAATGGTGGTATTCCAAATCTTTAGGACCAACTTGCCATTCTAAACTCGAAACTTGTATGCCCCATTTTGTAGAACGGTCAAAACGAGGAAATGGCCCTCCCAGATGGGGGAGTGATTGTTCCTATTAGTATTCTTACCTGTGGCTTCTATCTTCGTAGGACCAGGTCTCCTACCTTAAACTATCGAGCATTCACCCTCTTATTGTAATACCGAGCAATCTGCTGCTGGTAGACAGCTGTGCACATCTTGACTATGTCCCGCACCTCTTCAAACAGGTCAAGATGCTTCCTAAATCGTTGGTAGTTACTGAACAAGTTGAATCCCTCAACCCAGAGGTTGGGCAATCCGATCTCGACTAGGATAATGGCCTCAATTCCATGTACAAATTGAAAGGCGTCTCACGTGTCAGCTCCTTTAGTATCGTCTAGTGGGACCATAGTACTGAAGGTAGCATGTCCGCCCACGAGCCCCCAGTGCTTCTAACTCAGCCTTTAGCCTGTGTAGTAGGGTTCGATTGGTAACTTCTATCTACCCGTTTACTTGTGGATAAGTTACCGAGGTGTGGACCAATCGGATGCCAAACTTGTGTAATATTTAGTGAAGTGCTTGTCAATGAATCAAGTTTCGTTATCAACCACGATGACCTCAAAAACCTTGAATTTGCAGACAACGTTCTGCTGAACAAATTTTGTGGCGTTTTGTTCGGTGATTCGGGCTAGTGGGGATATTTCGGCCCACTTTACGAAGTAATCGATATCCACTTTGATGAACTTTCTTTCCTCGAACGTGATGGAAAAGAAATTGAGTATGTCGAGCCCCCATTATGCAAATGACCAGGGGGCCTAAATGGTCCTCAACTTCGTGGGAGGCCAATGGGGCACGTTGCCATGGATCTGAGAGTTTTCACATCTCTTTACAAAGTCCATGGCATCCCACTTCATCGTTGGCCAATAGTAGCTTTGGCACATTATCTTGAAGGCGAGATTCTTACCCCCAACATGTGATCCGTAGATGCCGAGGTACACCTCATTCAATGCGTAGTTAGCCTCTTCCGATGTGAGACATCGCAAGTACTGGGTGGAGTACCTTCGACGGTACAACTTTTCATCCACGATGGTATACTAGCCGGCTATCTTTTTTATGTGCTAAACGTCGTCCGAGTTATCTGGTAGGGAGTCGTCCGCAATATAGCTCTAATAGAGTGATATCCAGCTCTCACCATCAAAGACCGGCAATGCTTCAGGCTCCTCTATACTTAGAGAAGTCAGAACCTCCCGCATGTCTTTGGAGTACTGCTCCAGGCTTTCGGCCTCAGCTACCCTAACAAGTTAGCAGGCCTTCCAGTTGTCTGCCATAGGGATGTGTATCATCTCAACCTTACCAAACTTTCAAACCATATTCCTTGCTTTAGCGAGGTATTTT
The DNA here is from genome assembly GCA_028571085.2 of Nepenthes alata. Taxonomy (NCBI): domain Eukaryota; kingdom Viridiplantae; phylum Streptophyta; class Magnoliopsida; order Caryophyllales; family Nepenthaceae; genus Nepenthes; species Nepenthes alata. The sequence continues at coordinate 5,424 of JAOVVI020014088.1, read as the reverse complement.
GCATGCAGTGGACTCGACACCTCAAAACTTTTGAGGATTCTATTGACAATTAGCTCTGAGTTGTTATGGACGGTTACATGCCTTGCTGAACATTCCTTTGCAAATTGTAACCCGGCGAGTAGAGCCTCATATTCGGTGATATTGTCGGTGGCTGGAAATCCAAGTTTTAAAGAGTATCTCATCTCCAGTCCGTTGGGGGTCCTTAGGATCACTCTGGCAGATGACCCATCCACGTGGAGAGTCCAGCTCGGACCTTCAGCTTGACGATCAGCATCGTTAGAGTGACCGGTGTTCAAAATTGTGGTTATGGTTTCGACGATGAAGTTGACCAAGACCTGCCCTTTTACGGGTGGCTTGAGCTTGAATTCTATGTCGAACTCATCCGATTTTTACGGCCCACTTGATTAGCCATCCTAACACATTAGGCTTCTGTAGAATTTAGGATAACTATCTTGTGTGCTTGGAAGTAAGGATGTAGTTTCCTAGTTGAAAAGATGAGTGCTAGTACAACCTTCTCATCGTGCACATATAGGGTCTCGGCACCCGTCAATGTTTTGCTGATGTAGTAGACCGGTGGTTATACATCAGACTCCTATCAGACTAAAACGAAGCTTAGTGCCGCCTCTGAAACTGCCAAGTAAAGTTACAACTCCTCGCCCTCTTTCGGTGATGTCAGGAGAGGAGGATTGGCCAGGTACCCCTTTAGTTCATCAAAGGTGGTATGGCAGTCGGCTATCCACTAGAAATCATTCGTCTTAAGCCCTCTCAATGCTTTGAAGAAAGGGAGATATTTGTTTCTGAATTTAGTCAAGAAGTGCGAGAATGTTGCAAGCCTCCCAATCAGTCTTTGGACTTTTTTACGTTCTATGGCGAGGTCATGTTCATGATAGCATTTATTTTTTTCAAGGTTTGCTTTAATCCCCCACTGGAAAACGATGAAACTTAGGAATTCACTTGATGACACTTCAAAGATGCATTTGGCCGGGTTGATTTTCATCTGATGCGCCCAAAGTACCCTGGAAGCCTCACTGAGGTCGCGTATATGGTTATTAATGGTCTTACTTTTGATGAGCATGCTACTACATACACAACCATATTTCAGTCTATCTGGGCTTAGAACATTTTATTCATGAGCCGTTGGTGCATGGTGGCTACGTTTTTCAACTTGAAATGTATAACCTTGTAACAGTATATTCCCTAATCCGTCATGAAGGAAGTATGCTCATCGTCCTCGGGACTCATTGGAGAGCTAGTCCATAAAATTGAGTAACTAGTGCCCGGAAGTGGTGTCGATGAGAAGGTCGATTCTGGATAGCGGGAAACTGTCCTTTGGGCACACCTTGTCTACATCAATAAAGTCGACGCACATCCGCTACTTTTCATTATTTTTTTGACAAGTATGACATTGGAGAACCAGTCTTGGTACTCGACCTCTCTGATGAAGTCGAAGTCAAGAAATTTCTTGACTTCCTCCCGGATAGCAATGAATTTTTTAACTGAGTGGTTTCTCTATTTCTACCGGATGGGCTTGTGGTTTGGATCGAGGCTCAACTTATAGATCATCATTTTGGTCGAGATTTCGGGCATGTCAGTCGAAGTCCATGTGAAAATATCAGAGTTCTGATAGAGGAAAGTGACCAGCCGATTTCATAAGGACCTGACAAGTGAGGCCCCTATTTGCATGCATTTCTCCATATCTCTAGGATACAAGGGGATGTGGTCGGTCGGCTTGCCGGCTTGGGCCTATTGTAGAGTTGCTAAATCTCTATGACCCAAATCGTCTGCCTGTTGGTCCGGAGTGGTTTGGGCTACCTAGGACAGGAAGCATGCCCGGCCGGTCACCTAGTCGCCCAGCGCCTCCCCGACGTTGTAGGCCGTATGAAATTTTATTTTTAGGTGCGTGATTGACTTCATGGCACCAAATGCAGTCAGGCACTGTTGACCTAGGATGACAATGTAGATCAAAGGCAAATCAACTACTAGAAACGTTAGTAAACGGCATGTCATCTTGTGGTGTGTCCACGGGGTAACTTCCAACTGGATGGTTCATTAGGCGGGTATTGGCTCGTTGTCCAGCCCGTAGAAGGGCCCTTTGGGCAATCATAGCTGACCCCTTTTCAGTCCCAATTTATAATAAGCATCCATGTAAAACAAATTACGTAAATTTCTATTATCAATAAAGACTCTTTTTAACTGATAGTCGACAGTACCATCTGAAATGAGAGCGGATACAACTAGATGATCGGAGTGGGGAGTCATTATATGTGACATATTCTCTTTGTTAAAACTAATTATATCAACCCTAACTTCTACCATTGGTTTCTTCAAAGCGATCCTGGGCTAGTCTGACAGGTTGTTAGGCCAGGTTGCCACCATATTAACCACTCCGACGGTGATTCGATTTCTTGGCTGCTGCTGTTTGATCGTTTCCTCACCTGCCCCATCGAGCTCCTACTCTGGGTTCCGCAGGAACTTGATCAGGTGTCCCATCTGGATAAGTTCTTCAATTTCTCTTTGTAGGGTTCGGCAGGTCTCTGTGACATGTTTTTGGAGATCGATAATAGTGATAATAATTAACCTAATCTCCTCCATCAGGGTTCTTGACCGATTTTAGCTACTTCAGGAATTTCTCATCTCGGATCTGCATAAAAATATTAACTCGGGAGTCATTCAAAGGGGTCGGGTTCAAGGATCTGAACTTCCTTTGGGCCCTTACCTCTACTCTGGGTTGTTTCCTTGGATCCCGGGAGTAGAAGCGGTTTTCGTTTCTGTTTCTCCCTCCTAGTGGCCCCTGGTTGAGGGGGTCCCTGCATGCTAAATACTTAGCCTCATTCGCCTCTTTGGCTACCATGTAAGATCGGGCGATGACCTCGGTTTTGCAAATGGTCTAGAGATCCTTGTGGGCTAGATGTTTAAAAAATTTGCTCGGCTCCAGGGTGGATATGAAGGTGCTCTGTTTCACTTCATCAGTTAGCCTGGGCGTCCAGTGGGAATTTGTAGTGAACCTAACCAGGAAGCTCCTCAGACTTTTGTTTGGCCCTTGTTTGATACGAGAGAGGTGCTAGGGCTACCTCTCTTCCCTCTGGCTGGAAGAGAATTGGGTCAGGAAGCTATTCACAAACTCTTGAAACGTCTGGATCGAGTTTGGCGACATACGATAAAACCAAATTCAGGTATCTCCTTTCAAGGTCAGTGAAAAGCACAGGCACATAGCTGCCTCACCCAGGCCCTAAAAGCTTAGTAGGGTATGGAAGTGTGTAGGTGGTCCATCAGATTAGTGTTTTCGTTATAGGACTCTAAGGTTGGCATCTTCAACTTCTGAGTGAGCGACTGCATTGGGATTTTCATTGTGAATGGCGATCGTCTCAAGTCTGCGGATCGTTCGGCAGTGTCTCCCTTGAATACGTGTTGCCATATCTTTTTCACTCGCTCTTCTACTCGAAGGGAGACTACAACTCTTTTTACGTTGAGGTAGGTCCTCAACTCTATGTGGTTTGGCGAGCAGCGTGAGACCGACCGACTACTACCAACGATCGACTAGATGTTGCACGAGGCCCCCTCTCGAGCCGGTGGCCTCTACTCGTCACGTGAGTAATGGGGGTTAGTGCCTACATGAACAGTGCCGATTACTCCACCACATGGCTACTCGCAGAGGGATCATCGCCATGGGGGACAATGTCCTTGGTCAGAGCGTTGGTATGGCTTTTATTATTAACCATGTCTACTGTGTTGATGGTGGTGAGGCTTTTCTTTTGCTTTTTCACAAACGGTACAATGATGCACCCTAGATTCGAATTGCTGACAAATTAGGTGTCATTGAGTCTTCAGGTTGAGCAAAAGCGGGCATGGTCCCCATAGTTTTCGGCCTGGATCATGCACACCACAACTCAAAAATAAGAGGTTAGAGGATTAGTGGAACTTGCTCTCCAATATATCATCCGACGCTCAAGTCAGTAATATTTCTTAGGAATAGAAAGATGCGGTAACAAAAGTAGATGAGTGATGATACAAGGAAGGGGTTTTTTCAGTCTAACTCGGAAGCTATGTTCGACTTGGAGCAATTTTAGTAATGCTGCACTCATGAGGAGTGGGTTTGACGTCATGGAGGTGAGTATTATGAAGGAATTCTTAGGAGGCTCTGGGGACAAAGCGTGAATTTTGAAGGTTCGAGGGGTGAATGTGTGCGGATGCCAATGTCTAAGGGCCGATATTAGCATCAGCGTGGGCATTAGTGTGAGTTTGTCCTTGGAGTCTGTCATAGGAGATTTTTATAGCCCCAGGCTAGTTGAACCTTACTTGGGCGGTTAGGTTGGTTGCCAACTACCCTACGCAAACTTAGTCGGTGGGCGTGAGGATTGCGGACGCCAATTTAGGCAACTGTGATCAATCAAAGGGAATTCCTTTCTTCCTTGAGGAGATACTATATACGGCAAATATTGGGGTTACCATTATGAGAGATACATTGAGTTAGGAATTATCATTCTTAGAGAGATCACGATTTGGGACAATAGTTAGGGTTTTGACCGATTAAAACAGATTATCTTTAATGCGTAGGAAACGATGTTGTCAGCTATCTGGATTGGGCTGTAGTTGATCGGCTAAAGTGTTGCCCCTGGTCAACATTAATGTTGACTGCCCCCTTGGGCAGTGGGCCGGATGACCTCCAAGCCGACCCATTTCTACGGTTCCCGTCAATCGTATTATGAAGTTGTAACATTTTAAATTTTTTTAATCATGTAATATACTTGTTTAGATCTCATGGGTTCAGCAACTATAAATCCAAGGGGCTAGGCCCCACAGCAGGCCCACAATCCAGCATAGTTTTATTTTTTTTAAATGAAGAGTTCCACATTACTCCAACAAGAGTAATGTATCTACAAGTCACACTATAAATCCATGCACCTTTAAGCTTAGAAGGACAAGTTTGAAGAAGCTCAAAAAGCTCTATAAGGCTCCACATGGCTCGGGAGAAGGGTGTAACTGTTACTAGCCAATCTCCAATGAGAGCAAACTGGTGGCCAGGAGACCCTCGGCCCTCCTCCCATCCAGAAGGCTCCTCAGCCCTCCGTCGGTTTGGAGACCCCTCTGCCATCCTCTAATCCTGGAGGCCTCTAGCCTTCCTCTCGTTTGGAGGCCATCGGCTCTCCGCCACTAGGAGGCCCCCAATCCTCATCCTGTTTGGAGGCCATCGGCTCTCCGCCACTAGGAGGCCCCCAATCCTCATCCTGTTTGGAGGCCATCGGCCCCCCGCCAGCCAAGAGGCCTCCAGCCATCCTCCCGTTCGAAGGCCATCGACCATGCGCTAGCCTGGAGGCCCTCAGCCCTCCTCCCGTCCAAAGGCCATTAGCCCTCCTCTAATCCCGAAGGTTTTCAGTCTTCCACCCGCCTCGAGGCCCTCAGCCCTCCTCCCTCCAGGAGGCCTTC
>JAOVVI020014087.1:0-11625 GCA_028571085.2 Nepenthes alata | reverse complement strand
TTGAATAGATTCGGATCAAGTCATTTGTTTGAGTCAGACTCCATCCATTGAATCTGGATCCTACACACCACAATTGCGAACAAAAGGTCAGGTGACGACGGCATATTGTCTCATCAAAAATACTCCGACACTCAAGTTAATATATGACATTCGAAATAAGGTGGATGTAATGAGGTGCAATAAGAATGCTGAGAGTGTTTCGTTGGGGTGCTCTCATAGGCTGAGAGTCTTGGGTTGCTCGGGAGGAGCAAAATCTCAAAGTATTGTGTTCGTTGGGAACATAGTAGTAGAGGGAGAGAGTGTAAGCTAGGATACTGAAAGCGTGAGAGCTTTTACAAGAAAAGGCTTTTTACAGGCAAGTAAGAACATGCCTTGAAGTGTGAACTCCATAGCCTTTTATAGTTGTTGTGTTCAGCTGCCTTTATTGTGCAGAAGGGCTTGAGACTCGTGCTCTATTGGGACCGTTACCTTTTTAAGCGTGCTGGCTTTATAGTTGTAACGGTAATTGGATTGATTGCTTTCCTTCTACACTCTATAACCGTTAGGGTTTCCAACAGACAGGGAAATGATTCTGACGTTTTCCTTTAGGAATGCACATTGATTCTCGGAGCAACCGTTAGAATGGAGGTTGTTTTCTGTGAAAAGCGAAAAATCAGGGGAGAAGACGGTTGCTGCACAAAGACGGACGCGTGGGCCAATCTGGGTTTGGGTTGCGTGAGGCCTAGAATTCAGCCAATCAACTGGTCAAGCTTCCGGTTAATAGAAGTATTGATCGTCTTGCATGCTTCCCGGTCAATGGAAGCGTTGACCATATTGGGCCCAAGTGGATCGTCCTACTCTTGGGCTTCAACTGGCTCATTAATCTTTCGTCTGATTAACGGATGACATTGACCGTCCAAGCGTAAATGGGTCGTTCATTCTTCTTGGGCCAACTCATTATTAGCGTACCCATCAAAAGGAGTGATAATCTAATAATTTAACAATAGTCATCTCTTATTCTGTAGAAGTTATTTAAATCTATTTTTTATTTTTAAAATAGAATATAGAGAGAATTTATTTTTGTAACTTTTTAAGATAATACTAATTTCTGCACCAATAGATTGCCAGGTATTATCTAAAATTTTAGATTTATGGATCTAAATACACATATTTTATATTTTTTTATATTAATGTTATTAAAAATATAATAATTAACATCGTATTTAATAATATATTTAAATGGTATAATAATTATAAAATATTTTATATTTTATAAAATTATTTTTATAATTATTTAATAATAATTACCCATCAAAAAGGATTTTTTTCCTTTTTTTTTAAAATACTGATAATATATTTAAATGGTATTTTTTAAATATTTCTGATTATAGTGATAAAGTTTTATTCAAAATTTTAAATATTGCATGTCACTTCAAGCTTAGGTCAAGTTAACAATTATTAATGGTTATTTTTATCAAACTTAGGTCAAGTTTTTTTTAATAAATTTATTAATATAACTAAAAGATTAAAATATTATATTATTAAAAAATATCTTAAAGAATATATTTTGTAAAAAAATATATTATATTGTATTAATTAAGATTTATGATTCAGATTTAAAATACTCTTATTTGCCAATTATAAATTATAAATTATTAAGTTGTACTAAAATATTCTTATTAGTGCCAATTATGCCTTGGGATTGGTTAATTTGATGAAAATTCAATAGCTAAAATTAGCTCAATGTTATATGAAGGGTTTAATTTAATTCGCTTGCGTTACATTTAATTTGTATAATAAAATACGTCAAAAATAAAATAGTTTTGCTGCCATATTGGAAACCATAGCAGACGACGAAATATTTCATTTTTTTAAAATAAATAAATAAATATCACATTCCATACATTATTAGAAATTTTTAATTTTTTTGGTAGGAAATATTTTTTTTATAAAAATAATTATACTCATCTTAAAATTCTAACTAAATGAGAAAATATTTTTTTCTTATTTCTTAAGAAAAAATCAATTATAATTTATTGTATTTGAACAACATGAGTTGAGAATGGTACATCATCTCATAAAGATATACTAAGTATTAAATAAAAAATTTAATAGATAAGGTTTAAAATATATAAAGAATTATCTAAATAATTTTTGTAAACAAAAAATTTTATTAATATGTTAAAAATTTAATGGATATTTGTTTTATGCAAATTGTCTTAAAAATTATGCAGCATTTTTATATTTTAAAATTTCTACTGATTTTTTGTTTGCACTTCTGAATAAAAAGAAAGCACAAGTTTGACAAAGAACACAAAAGCTTCTATTCAAGAGTTTCAAAAAAAAAAATTTTAATTTTATTTTAATATAAAAATAAATAAATCAATCAATATAATATCATTTAAATATATTTAGAGATATTTTTTACAGATATTTTTAATATTTTTTAAAAGATTATAGTATAATTAATTTTTATAAAAAAAAAGATCATCACTATATCTAATACAACTTTTTATATAGCTTTTAGATAAAAAATTATAAATTTAATTTTTTATTAGATTTTTTTTAAAAAAATTAATTAAGATCCCATAAAGATTACAAAAATATCATTAAAATAGATAAAATATCATATTATTTAAACATATTTTAAAAAGGCCTAAACATTTTTCATAAATGTGCCATGGAGCCCTTTGTTAAAGAAATTCCCCATACCATTTGCCATCAAATCCAAAACTGCAATGCAGTGAAATCAAAATTTCCCATTCACACAAAGTTATAAAACTTGAGTTTTTCCCATTGAGATATCACATATTAGCTGATTTAATCAACTTCACCACTAACTTTGAAAGTCTGCATTCCACCACCCTGTCTAAAACAGTTTACATCTGAATCACAGAAACGGTCCAACGTGAAATACACCTCTCCGGCTTGAGGATGGGATTTATCTCTCGCAAAGAATTCATGAACAACTCCCTCAAGCTCAACAGAACTGCAACCAGGAATTTTCTTCAGCTTCCTTTCTCTCATGACCCTCCTAATCCTGCTAACATCATCCCACATACCCAATCCTGCATACATGTTTGACAGAAGAACATAAGATCCGGAACTGGTAGTAGTATCGGTAGTATCCCAGGCGATTAGATGCTCGCCAACCGGCTGCCCAATGTCGCAGTTCTTGTAATTTCCACAGTGACTAAGCAATGTCCTCCAGACGATATCGTTTGGCTCAATCGGCATCTTCTGTATGAAATTTCTTGCCTCTTCAATGTAGCCAGCTCGGCCAAGGATGTCAACCATGCATCCATAGTGCTGTAGTTTTGGCTCTACTTTGTGAACCCTCCTCATCAGCTCGAAACACATCAGTCCTTCCTTCACCAAACCGGCATGGCCACAGGCGTTTAGAAGCCCGATAAACGTGATGTCGTCCGGCTTCACAAGGAGCCTCTCCATCTCTAGAAAAAGTTCAAATGCCAATTCACCCAAGCCGTGGACAGCCAAACCGCCAAGCACAGCATTCCAGTGATCAACATTTTTCTCCTTCAACCCCTCGAATACCTTCATAGCATTGTCTATGCTACCGCACTTTGAGTACATGTCAATGAGAGCGACACCGAGTTTGCCTTCAATGGCATATCCATGCTCTTCGATATAGCAATGTACGGACACCCCTTCACCAATCCGCCCTGATTGGGCGATTGCAGAGAGAACTATTGACAGGGTGGTTTTATCAGGAAATAATAACTTATCTGCCTTAATCACAAAATGGAAGAGATTTAATGCTTCTGAGAAATACCCATTTTGAACATAACCAGCCATCATTGCGTTGCAAACCACAGTGTCCTTCACGGTCACCTGATCAAAAAGGTTCCTGGCAACACGAAGATTGCCTAACTTTGCATACCCATCAATCATGGTGGACCAACTAATCACATCCCTTTCAGGCATCTTGTTGAACAAATGGCATGCATTTTCAATTCTGCTGAATTTTACAAGGCCATCGATCATCAGATTCCAAGAAACCAAATCTCTCTTTGGCATTTCCTCAAACAACCCCCAAGCAACCTTAAGCCCGTCTTCTGATTGCAAATACCCGCTGATAATTGAATTCCATGATATAAAGTTCTTCTCCTCCTTTGGCATAGAATCAAACGCTTCTCTGGCCAAGTTCAACATTCCACACTTTGCGTACCCATCAATCATCAGATTATACGAAACAGAGTCTCGCCTTGGCATTTTATCAAACAGTTGCCGGGCAAAACCAGTACAACCACATCGCAGATACAGACACAGTAGAGAATTTTGCAGAAATACATCATGCTCAATTTCCGATTTTCTCAGTAGCCCATGAATCTGCATTCCTTCTTTTAACAACCCGATTCTCGAACAGGCTTTTAGGACAAGAGAAAACGAGTACTTATCAACCAAAACACCGCGGCTAAGCATGGAAGAGAAGATAACAACAGCTTGTTTTGGGTCATCAGCGCCGTGAGAAAAGGATTTGGCAATTGCATTCCAAAGATAAGGATCGGACAACTGGGTTTCCTGTGTTTGATTTGAGTATTTTGATAAAAACAAGTATCGGGCAAATTTAACTAGTGGTGCGTGATCTGAAGAGCAAAATTTGAGGATAAGTTTTGTGGTTAGAGAAATGTTGTCGATGAGCCCAGTTGTTAGTAGACGAGCATGGATTTGTTTGACGTCGTTTAAGGTTTTGCAGTGCTGGAGGAGATTCAGAGTGGGCACGGTAGATTTCCATGGTTGGTTAGCAGAGACGAGCATGAAAAATGCGGAGGTTTTGAGCTTCTTCGCAGTGTCTAATGCTATGAACTTGAACGCTCGGATATGTTCAGTTTCTAGCCATCCGAAAATTCCTTTTTAAAAGTTGACAAAAAAATATCTCTTCTTGTAGGTCAGGTTGCCAACCATTGATTGCCCAATTATCTAAACCTCGACTTCCACTATATTTTCATGTCTAAAACAACAATAAATTAGCTATTGTTTATTTTAAGAGACAGAACGTAGAGGAGAGAAATATCTTAAAAGAGATTAGGCAAATTTTCCTTCTGTTTTCCTGAATGAGGGATGCTCAGCAGAATCATCCCATTTTCAGTTTTTTTTTTTTTATAAAAGTGATTAAAAAAAACTACATATGGGGCAAAAATGCCACTTGGCCAAGTAACATCCCCCCACTCTTGTCCCTCTTGTTAGAGAAGATAGACTTCTTTATTTTTTTCACCCCGCTCTCAGAATTGAAGGTGGAAAGACTAGTCACGCCCAATGGTACAGAAAGTAATTGCATTCTTCCATTCAATTTGCCTTCCACGTGAACAGCCGAAGTAGATTTGTTGGCCCGCTTTGCATCAGAGCTCGCTACGCCGTCCATCTCCAGTTCCAGTTACCCCAGGCAGCTAGGAGATTTGTCTTTCAACACAGCTGAAAGAGTTATTATAAAATTTCAATAGTGATCAGAATAGCAGCTTAATTCCCTCTACTCGTGCATCCTCATTGGATATAGCTGGACTTTCAAAAATGACAACCCTTTTCCCCCAAGTAATGACAACCCTTTTCACCTGAGCCACCAGAGTTATAAATGGATACCAGCCTCAGGGCAACCAGGGGTTCACAAGATAGACCAACCACTTTCATTGATTCATTTTCTACACACTAAACTAGCTTTTGAGAAGACTGAGATGACAATATGTTTTTTAGCCATGGTTGCTGGCAAGAACAAGACATTTTGAATGTCGAGGATGGGAGAGCATGTACCTCAAATATGCGAAGACACCCCCCACAGTGACTTAAATGTAGTCTTCGCAATAGCCTACCTGCATCGGTCACTCTACATGCTCTATACTTGGTGAATTCATATGCAACGCCCTCATTGTATATTTGATTCCTGGTAGGCCATGCTCATAAACTGAGTTTTTTTTAAGTGAAACTGAGCCAAATTAGGACATGAGAAAAGATATATATGGTATGAATGGAACATAATACAACGACTGAAATTGCTAGGCATCCATGACGTGGAAGTGTCATACAATACATGAATGGCAATTTGATAGCTGTTGGAAGTCATAAACAAAACAATTTTGTTTCTCAAATCATTCCTTGTGTATCATTGCATTTCGAGCACATTGCAAGCCATAACTTTCATGTCTGGGTGATGCATAAAAAAAAACAATACACTAACCAAATATGTTAAATAACGATATGTGCATGTCTATCAATCTAGTTATTTGAACACGGTAAAGAAAAAAGAACCAAGGGAATGCCATCAAATGTCAATATCACCAAGGTCTAGAAAGGTATAAGCTTTCTATCAGGCCAGGATTCTATCTTCTCAAATAATTTCACGGGAACAATACCATCAAAACCTTCAGTCAAGATCACCATATTATCTGACATGTAAAGCTTCATTCCCTCTGCAAAATTAGACAGAAAGTAAGTATTAGCAATGGCTCTTGAATTATAACAGCGGGAGAAAACAAGCTTTATTATAGTTACAAATTTCTACTCAGATCCAGCCAGTTATTTAATTCAAAAGGCTTGAGAGTTGCAAATTATACCTTCCAAAGCCTTTTTGACATCTAGGAAGATTAGCACATTGACATCCCGCCTCATACCTGCAATAATGAGCCATCATATGTTTATCTACATTCAACCAAGACAACTGTTTCATCTTAGCATCTTTAAAACTTCTGTAACTTTTTTTTACCAGGATAAACAGCAGAGGAGAAGGATAAGATGGGATGCATTGAATTACTATAAGATAATGTTATCTCTAATTTCTGATATTACCATTACAGCAGACAGAGTCATCTTACAAACATACAGGGGGCCTTTCTTAGAGGACAATGCTTCACATTTCTCTCTAGCTTTTCCCTGTTTGATGTTAAATTTCACTCCTCATAAGAAGGCCTTTGCCAAAAAAGGTAACAAGGAAAAGCACAGATGGATGCACTGAGGGAACTATCATATTAAGATTGCAGTAATTGAAATATATAGTGATAAATAAAATAAAATTATTAAGAGAGTAGATCCTTCGATGGCTGTACCACTAATTACATCTCCGTCAGTTGGCAAGCCACATGAGAAGTGAACGTGCAATCTTTTCATTCTCTTCAGTCCAGACTGCAGTATGGATTCAAGATTCTTCTTATATGTTCCATGAACACACACTGCCAAGCAACAGGTTACAGGAAATGAAGCAGGGCCTTTTTTTCCAAAGAAAAGATTCAGGATTTCAGAAAAATATTTTCCACCTGAAATCTGTAAGCATACCAATATTCTTACCAGGAGTTTCTTCTGCGGAGAGGATTGGTTTCAATAAGCTTTCAGTTTCTACTGTCTGAGAAAAAAGCACAAAAAGACGGGAGTAAATGACTTTTACAGACAAGAAAGTTACTTTAGTCCTGAGTCCAAGCAAGACAAATTGGCTGCAAAAAAGAACTTTACAATAATTATGTTATATAAAAAATACACAATATTAAAGAGATGACCTGAAGTGAAAATTCATACCTCTTTACCTTAATATAGTAATAGGAATTTTTTTTTACTTCTACCCAGCAGCAATCAGAAAGCAGTGTAACATCTCAACAACCCAGCAATTTTTTATGAGTGTGTGATGTGTTGATCTAAGCATGAAAGGAAACAAATATTGGAAGGACATGGGGGGAAAAAAGAAACTAGATCAAAGAATCCACCCTTTCTGAAAGCTAACCAAAATATAGTAATTTCTAGATTGATGGAGCAAGGCCTCACAGAGTTCAGTACATGAAATTAGTCAAAGTCATCCTATGAGACAATCACTACAGCTTGTTATTGCAAGCAACCGAATCAACTCCAAGTGTTCTTCAAAACATAAACTACCCAGGGTAACAAGTTTGCATATTAACCACTACATAGTCCAGCATAATATAGCGAAAATCACTAAGGTTACAAAGAAGATCATGCCACATATGACAATTCCATTCTCCTCTCTTATTTTTTCTCCAACTCTAACTATTTCTTTCTACACCGTCATCTGACTTTTTATTCTAGTCTATGAAAGTAAAAAGCAGGTCTAAAAATTTTTCTTTCCCTTTGTCATGATCCCAAACTCTTCCTTGCTTCTTTTACCAATTTCATTTCTCTCACTCATTTGCTAAGGATGTGTACCACTCATCCTATTGGACTCTGTACTTAAAAGAGCAAATGATTCCTCTAGAAATTGTAGAATAGGGAAAAAAATAAAGTAATAGTATGGAATATCAGCATAAAGACAAGAACAGAAATAGGTATTTTCACCAATCTTAGAATACTAGGATTTAGCATCTGGCTCTCTATTATAAAATTGCTCACAATCATTTGCTTGATAAATACAAGTGCATCACAAACAGTTAGCAAACACAGACTACCAGGGTAAAATTGACGCAAAACAAAAAAAAAAACAATTTCTTTGAAAGCCATCCTAGACAATGAAAAGGGTAAAATAAGTATCAACATGGCAGTATCCCTCACTCACCATCATTGAGTGGCCTTGGTTTGCACGTATCAAGAGCTCTCCATTCTCTTCCAAAAGGCTAAAGCGTTGCTTATTATCCTTCCGAACAGCCTTAACAACATGCAGTTCCCAGTCAAAAGCTCATGAAGCCATTGGTGAAATGTAAACTGACACAAAAGAACTATGCACTCCATCGAACATGAAGGGAATAATTAGAATAGCATATAAAAACCCCAGCAGTAACTGTTGAGATGATGCAGCTCAATGTATCTCAGACGTTATTTGGAAGGCTAATTCTAGCTATTCAGACACAAAGGATTGCAGAACTCCACTAAGTAGTAACCTCCAACATTTAGCAGTAAGAAGGGAAGCTACTTAGCTAGAATCTCTCCATTAACACAAAGTCATTGGCTAAATAGCATTCTAATCATAAAAGAGCGTAAAGATTTTTGCTTCATCGTGATTCTGGTCCCATCCACAAAGGTAAGAGATAATTTGAAGCTTCATCCTATATCGGGTGAAGCGTAAGATGAGAAATGCAAAAGTCATGATTAACTCAAATAATTTATATACATTAGGCGAGAGAGAGAAACCACAGAGATGGCACATTATAATGGGACAGATAAGTCACAAAAAGGCTGCAGCCTGGTATAAATTTAGCAAGCAGTTTTGCAAATTTATAAATGAATTCTTGCAAACTTTTCAAATTTAAACTCGACCCATGTTAAACAAATTTCTTGTAGTTAATTTTCAACATTTTTAGTTTTAAGCTTTTCGGCTAAATTGAGCATTCCTAGTCATCATACAAGGTCATATCAGAGAAAACCAATGCTGAAATGGACCAACTGGACTGACAATTTCCTTCCTACCAATCCTAAAAAATTGAAGATTTTTAAAAAGTACCGGAATGAATACGCTATTAAAAAAAGAATAAAAGAAAGCTGAGAACGAATTTTTAAGTTTTGCAAAAGTGTCCAAATAAGCCTTCTTACAGTATACTCAGCACTAAATCTTCTTGTAAATTGGTTACTTATTTAAAATGGAACATATAAGAGGAGAAAAAATTTTCCACAAGCAGCAAGAACATTAATGGAACCAACCTCTCTAATATCATCCACACTATGTGATCTCAATGGAATATTGGCAAATGTCTTCAAGTTCAACTTTAATAATTCTTGAACCCTCACATATCCATCACTTCGCACATTCAAGTTCAGCTCCGTTGCCATATGCCTTAATATACGCGTCCTAACGCGAATTCACAGAAATAAATGCGGCAATGTAAAACTAATTAAGAAGTAAAACATACTGAAAAAAAAATATTCACAAATATGCTTATAATGCCAAAAGCTTTTCCTTCGAACGCCTAATTTCAGATGGAAAATAAATAACTTGCGCCAGGATTGAGAGAGAAGGTGATGCAAACTGAGCATACAAGAGTCTACCGAGAGCGTGAATTCGATCTTTTCCCATGGCAACAGCGTCTCGGCTTCTTGAGCTTTCGCAATCGCCTTTCATCTCTGAACGTCCCCTTCCTCTAGAACCACTACAACAACAATGATAACATCAGCAATTGCAACACCCAGTTGCGTGTATGAGGGGGTGGGAGGGAGAGAGAGAGAGAGAGAGATGAGGGAGGGAACCTTCGAGGGGAATGAGCGAAAGAAGAGAATGAGGAGCTGGCTTTATCGGCGTTCCTAACGAGGAGTAGAGTTTGCGCAGAACTGTTGAGAAGACAGGATGATAGAGAGGTGGATGCGACGTTGGTTGTGGCGGTGAGAGTTGGCGAGGGCAAAACTAGACAGCAGCACGGACGAATTTTTCGAAGGCCGGTCACGGTGGCGGAAGCCCAAAGCCCCAACATGGGTCGGTGACCTGCGAGGCCTTTTGCTACTGTTCGAGAAGAAGGGAGCCAGCAGCAATGATCAGTTGCGAGCGAGTTTTACATACTATTTTTAAATAGTAGTATTTTTTAAAATTATTTTTAAATAATTTATTACGAATAGCTTAATAATTCGAATAATTTTAAATTTTTTGTAAAATTATTTCTCTTTTTTATAAAAACTTTTTTCAATTTTTCATTTGCAGCTTAAACATTTATCATTGGATTTCCCATACCCTAATTTTGTTTTTTATATAAAAAATCTAGCTAGGCATATTTGAGATATACCATTCTTTATTATACATCTTTTGTTAAATTTTACTAAATTTGTTAGTAAATTGAAGATAATATCTATACCTACCTAGTATACCCCTTTAGTAAAATTTAATTTAAAATAGAAATAATCTAAGATGGAAAGCTTAGTTCAATAATTTGTATTATAATCTTATGCAACACAAACAAAAAATTATAAAAGTGGCCCAAACTATGTTTTCACATAAGCCATTTTCAATTCTTGAGTGGGCATCCACTTAGGCCAAAAGAGATGGATAAAAATCTTATACTCTTTAAACATGGGCAATAAGTATACCGATGGAGGCGATTATGAGAGGCTAAACTATCTGAACTAGCTTGGTTCAAAAATGGAAGATTTAGGAGTAGGATTTCTCTAACTTTGATTTATTAATATGGTTTTCAGTGGAAAGTAATGAAAGTTAGAAATCACTTTTGGATAAAAAGCCTATACTCAGAGGGAAGAGTGTTGACCCTTTTACTCCATATGATATGTGTATGATAATCGTTTGATCATTATCCAATACCCATCTTTAATAATTTTATTTTTTTAAAAAAAATTTATTTTTTAATAACAAAAGAATGATGGGCATTAGATGGGGATTCAACGATTGCTGTATAATATTATACGCGCACCGTATGAAATTTGCGCCGCAACGCCCTTGCTCTTTGGAGTCGTTGGACCATGTACATCCCGCTTGATTAGCCCTATACTTAAGTCACGGATGGCAAGTATAAATATTTGCGATCCCACCACGGTGCCATTGGGGTAGCCAATCAATGCCTACACTCCGTCTTGCTTTGCAAATGCGGTAGATAGGGTTTGGTGTTAAAATTCTATCATCAATTTGTGTCCGGTTATATTCTAAAAAATCAAGAAGGATTAAATTCTATTAAGTTGGGATGATTAAATGTTATTTTTCCTAACATAAGGAAATAATGTTGTAACTCATATTCCTCGACGGGAGAAATACAAAGTTACTTTTATAAA
>JAOVVI020014086.1:0-11625 GCA_028571085.2 Nepenthes alata | reverse complement strand
TAGTCTAATTAAGACCAAGTCTCCCACCTGATATTCCTTGTTGGTATAATGAGCATCCATCTGATTTTTCATGCAAAGCTACGCCCTTTGAATGTTAGCTTTGAGAGTCGTGAGGACATTGGAACGATCGGTCAACAATTCATTGGTGGAAACTATAGAAAAGTTGCCTTGAATATAGTTAACCAATGATAGAGGTGGCCTACCATATACAACCTCAAAGGGACTCATCCTTATGGAAGAATGCGAAGTCGTATTATAACTACATTTAGTCCATGGTAAATATTGAACCCAAGATGAAGGGTGCCCAACGGCAAAACAACACAGATAATCCTAGAAACAACGATTAATCACTTCGATTTGTCTATTCGTGATAAGAGCTTCTTGTGGACAAAAGGGTGCCCTATTATTTGAATAGTTCCTCTTAAAAAATGCTCATAAAAATGGGATCCTAGTCCAAAACGATATTAGCAAAAAACCCATGTAATAAGCAGAAATCTTTGACGAATGTTTCAACGAGGTTAACAGTAGTGAAATGAGTACCCAGGGGTGAAAATTGGGTATATTTTGAGAGCCGATCAACCACCGCAAATATGATTGTTTTTTCGTGTGAGGGAGGTAGATGGGTAATGAAATCCATAGAGAGGGACTCCCAAATCTTACCTAGAATGGGAAGCGGTTGTGGTAGACCTTACGGGGCAGTGTTGATGGGCTTTATTTGCTGGCAGACCAAACAATTGGATACAAAATCTTGGATCTCTTTACATATCTAAGGTTAATAAAAAGTAGCCGCCATTCTGATAAGGGTGCATTGCACTGAACACCAGCATGACCTCTAAGAGGAAAATTATGGCACTCATACAATATCACTTCTTGTAAAGCAGATTCAATGGGGATCAAAATGCGGTTTTTATAGAAAACTAGTCCATCTCGTCAGAAATAACTTGCATAATCACTAGGTCATTCTTGAATGGATTTGACAAAATTAGCTGAAGTTAGATGCCGCACATAAAACTTGCGCAGAGCATACAACAAGGTAATTACTAGTTGGGAGACAATTTGTAGAGCATAATAGGATACTTTAGTGACTCTGGCTAAAGTATCAGTAGGGACATTCTCTCGTCCAGGTTAGTAGACAATATCAAAATCAAATCTCAATAATTTAGTAATCCAGCATTGCTGATTCAGAGTATGAATCGATTGATTCGGTAATACCTTGAGAGGTTGGTAGTCAATTTGAATGGTAAACTTAGCACCCAATTCATACTGATGCCACTTCTTCACAATTTTAGTAATGGCACAGAGCTCCTTAATGTAAATTGAGAAGGCCTGTAGTTTGGGATAGATTTGATTGTTGAAAAATGCAATAGAATGGCCAGCTTAAAATAGTATGGCTCCAATACTATTCCCGGATGCATCCGTCTAAATGATAAAAGGTTTGGAGAAGTTGGGTAAAGCCAAAACAGGGGTTGTGGTGAGGGCTGCTTTGAGAGAGTTAAATGCCTTCTCGGCTTCTAAGGTCCACAAGAAAGCATTCTTTCATAATAATTGTATCAATGGAGTTGAAATTTGAGCATAGCGGGCAACAAACTTCCTATAATACCCAGCTAACCCAAAAAGTCACACAATTATTTAAAATTAGTAAGTGTTGGCCAGCTTCGGATAGCCTTAATTTTGATCGGATCCACTGCCACTACGTGCTCCAAAATAATATGGCCCAAATATGATAATAAAGACCGCTCAAGCTCACTCTTTGATTGTTTAGCAAAGAATGAGTTGTCCTGCATGATTTACAGAACTTGAGTAAGATGGTGAAAGTGTTGCTCACAAGAGGAGATATACACCAATGTCATAAAAAAACCAACACAAATTTCTATAGCACTAGACAACAATCATTTCGAATTAAATAAAGGCGGGACCATTAGACAACCCAAAGGGTATAAGCGGGAATTCATAATATCCTTCATGTTCGGAAGGCGGTTTTGTGGACATTTTTGAAATGAACAAACATTTGCTGGTATTCAACTTGTAAATCAAGCTTAGCGAAGACTCAGACACCATACAACTCATCTAGCAATTCATCCACTGTGGGAATGGAAAATCAATCCTTAACTATTATGGCATTGAGTACTTGATAATCAACACAAAAAAGTCAATTGCCATCTATTTTTTGACAAATAAAACCGTTGATGAGAAAGGGCCGGTATTACGCTGGATAATCCCTTCGTCTAACATTTCTTGAATCATTCTCTCCATTTTTCCTTTCTGGAAGTAAGGGTACAAGTAAGGCTTTACATTTATAGGTGCAATATTTGGTTTTAGGGAAATGTGGTGATTTGTAACACAATGTGGGGGTAACCGATAGGAAATTGTGAAGACATCTGTCAAGGCAGAGAGAATTAGTTATCTCACTACGCCTCAACTGGTCCAATGTCATGGAGAAAATGGTAGCCGATTGTAGCCCACGTAGAGTGAGTTGAGTGTCAACATAGTTAAAACTCATTTATAGAGCCTTGTAATCAAACAACACATGGCCAATGGTAGCCAACCACTGCACCCCAAACATCATATCTACCTCATATATTGGTAATAAGTAGAGGTCCACCTTAAACTTCAATTGACCCAGAGCAACGAGAACATTGGTGCATAATCCTTTGTAATAAAAGGAGTCTCTATTTTCAATTGTGACATTAAGATGCTAGGAAGGTTCTATTGGCAGCCCCAGATATTTAGCTAGACGAGTTTGAAGAAATTTGTGAGTTGAACCGATATACACTAATATGACCACCGAATGACCCAACACTAACCCTTGTAGTTGCAATGTAGAAGGAACAAAATGGCCTTCCAGAGCATGAAGGGAGATGGTTGGAGTAGCGACCGTGGCTGGAGGCAAGGACTCTGCTTCTTGATGTATCTTGTGGGGGTTCATGAACAATAGGATCATCCTCAGATATTTGTGTAACTGCCTCGATGATGCCCTCTTCATCAGCAATCATACATATGAACTGTGGGGGTTTACATCGATAACTTAGAATAAATCGTTCATCACAGTTAAAATATAATCTACGCTTACGGCAAGATACCATTCAGTAGGAGTGAGTTTCTTTATGCATAATTTTGGAGGAAGGCTGAAGGATGAAGGGGATCTCTATGGTGCTGCCAAGGTGTGTACTAGCAGCTTGGAGGGCAATATGCGGTGAAAATTTGAGCGGTCAATGCCAAATTTTTCCTACACTAATTTAGAAATGCTAATGGCCTTTAGTAGTGATAGAGATTTCAACAACAAAAGCTCTTACCATATATCATCCCATAGGCCAAAAATAAAGCAATTTAAAAGATTAGCAGTAGTAAGACTTATAGTACGAGTGGAGAGGGTCTCAAATTCTGTCATGTAGGCTACGATAATAATGGTTTGCCAAAGCTTATAGAACGTGGCTTCGTGATTGAAGTAAGTAGATGGCCCAAATCAAAACTCGAGATTGCAGGTGAAAATTTTTCAGGTGGAAAGCTATTGGGTCGAATGCATCCATTGATACCATTGGAATGCAAAGCCAATCATGTAAAAAGTAGTAATTGCCAATTTCTATTCTAGTGGAGTGCAGTGATAATGAAAGAAGTGTTGGATTTGAAATAACTAGCCAAGCACATTGTCCCCGAAGAAAAATGGGATTTCAAACTTAAGTAAACAAATGGGTGTAGTGATTTGGAAATCGGATGATGCATGTGGTAGTACGGGTAGGGTTTGAGACAATGGTTGGGAATTGCAGACAAAGACATTATGAATGAGGTACCCCGTTAGAAGAAAAGGTGGATTTACTGAATGTAGGGGTTATTTCTCGATTCGAGTAAAGGAATAAAAAATTTCAATAAGAGATTTTTGAATATGCTCAATGGTGGAAGTA
Organism: Nepenthes alata; assembly: GCA_028571085.2. Lineage (NCBI taxonomy): Eukaryota > Viridiplantae > Streptophyta > Magnoliopsida > Caryophyllales > Nepenthaceae > Nepenthes > Nepenthes alata. The sequence goes on along the minus strand of JAOVVI020014086.1, from coordinate 7,726 downwards.
TTGACAGCGATATCTTCTACATGTTATTGTACAGTCGTAGTAACCTGCTTCAGTTCCTTTGAAATCCCTACGATAAAGTCTTCGTGGGCTTTGTAACGCGTCGTCATTCCCTCTGCCATTATCTCAATGAAAGCACCAATTGATGCACTCTTCCATGTAGTAGCGAGCTGTACTCGTAAGATGGGGAAGGGAAAAGGAAGAGGGAAGGGAAGTCTGATAGAGAGAACGAATGAGAACAAAACACAGATGGAGAAGGAAGATAGAAGAGGAGAATGTTACTTTGTTATCCTGACAGCTATAGTAATGGGCTAAATATACAACACGTGAGCAGCCTGTGAGTCCAACAAAATTCAGTTAAAGGGGAAAATAGGCGAAACCAAAAAACAGAAAGAAAAAGCATAAACAGTGCAAGTATCTATTATGGATATAATTAAATGTAATCCTAAAATTTGAGAGGTGGCTAGGTTGACCATGCACTTCTTCTAGTAGTAGTCTGATGACTTGACGACATTTCTAAGAGTATATCAACGAGTCTTGTAACAAAGCCTTTGAATGAAAACAAGTTGTTAGAGTCAATTGGCTCTATTGTAGGATAAATGCAAGTAATTGATGTTTATTTTGAAGTGAATTTCGTTTGCTTAATTGAGAATTGATAGCTAGTAAGTATGTTTTTACATAGAAATGGTAACCATCAACTGATTGTGTACGATTTTGTTGTTATGGAGTCTTGGTTTAGTAAATCTGAACTTTGATTTTCATTGCTAAAATTTAATTAATAAAACTTCGATATGCAAAATTCTTTTTTTTTTTTTTTTGATGATATAAATTTGGAATATTTGTTTTCAGTAAAATGGCTAACTTGTTTTATTCCTGTATTTGTCTACAAATATTGAGAATTCATCAATTATATGATGCAAACAACATATATTGTGATTTGTGATTGTAGTTAATAGATCAATTAGTTTGAACTCTTCCAGAATAAAGAAAAAGAAGATATGTGAGACGTTGAAAAATATTAGGAATCTTAATCCATTGAAGCAAATTCTTGTACATCATGTCAAAGATAGAATGATTATACATAATTTTGAGAGGTCTGGTGAGACGGTAAATAAAATATTTAATAATATTTTATTTATAATAATATGCTTATAAGCACATCTGTTTAGATGGCCGGAACCCATCTCTGAGAAATCTACAGATGAGTAATGAAAGTGGTTTCTGGTAGGATAATAATGTTATATAATGTTTCATTCGGGATATAAACATTGGAATGAATTACTTGCACCTTTTATGAGCTATACGTGCCCACTTAAATGAGCGGCGTCAAAGCCACCAATCAAGAACGGTCAAGAAATTCTTAAATATAAAAAGTTGCTATTACTTATAATATTTTTGAGAACTGTTTTGAATTGCTCAAAATGCGTTGAAGGATTTTTAGAAGTCAGTCATTTTATCCTATCAAAATATATAATGAGATATTATTATTTATTACTTGCTTTATAATTATATTATAAATGAAAAGACTTATGATCAATTGAGGATGAGTACAATGACAAGACTGTGATGATATTGATCAAGATGAAGAGATAATAACACAAATTGATCCAACTAATGGTTGAAGTAAATTAAAGAATAACTTACCCAATACAATATTTAATAAAAGGGGATATCATTGAATATTATATTTCTGAGTGCCATTTTCTACCTTATTTGACAATTTATTAGGTTAACCATTTTGATTGTCCAACCATCTATGTTAATTCATTCAATGCAATTTTGTTGACCTATTTTGAGTATAATTTTAATTAGAAGCAACAAATATTTGATTATGGTGTTAAATATAATTTTGATTAACATACACTTTATTTTTTTATTATAAATCAATATTTAATGCAATATTTTTGTTAGATATTTGTCTACTTGCATTACAAAATAAAAGTAAAGATGACACTAAGTTGATAAAGATACTAAAAAAAATGAAAACTTCATGCTCTTATTGTTAACATGGTTGAGATATATAATATTAGTACATATAATATTGATAACGAATTTAAATCAGATTATGTACATAACTAAATATGATATTAAAACAAAAAATTACCCACATCAAATTTGAATACAACTCTACATATTGCATTTAAAATAAAAAAAATGTTAAAAAGGAATTGGAATATTACTTATAATATGACAAGGTGCACTAATGCTTTTGGATTTGGATAGGATGATGCACAAAAGATGATTATTATATAACATGTATGGAATGCTTATATATTGGTCAATTTTATATTTTATTAATAATTTTTATTATTTATAATTCATCTTCAACATATACTTATACCTAGAGCTTTTTATTGATAGATAGTCATAAAAGAGCTACTGGTGTTTTAAATATTGGAGCCTGATGTGCACTTACAAGAGAATGGGTTGCGCCTGATGTGCATATTGGAGCACTTATGTGTGTTTTAAATAGTATAATAGCATCTGTAAATGCATCTATATTTGCACTCATGCATAAATTTGGTAAAATGTTGGCATCTGAGTTATGTCTGTTGAGATACTGGTGCATACTTATATAAGTTGATGGCACCTGATGAGCGCCTATCTAGCGCTGTTATAGCAATTATATATAAAATAATCCTTGCACTATTTGTCAATTATTTTTTTCAGAAAAAAAGAGAGAGAAGATAGAGAAAAAAAATGGAGAAAAAGAAGAAGAAGAAGAGTGAGAGGGAAGAAAATTTTAAAACTTTTTTTGAGTTATATTTGTTAGATTAGAGATTAAAAGTAAGTATCTGTAAACTCATTATTAGATATATGTCATAAATTTTTTAATTCTATTTATAATTTTTGTTTTATTGTGTATATATGTTATCATTTACATTCTTATTTTGAATATTATTACATGCATGTGATTTTTATCGAATATTTTAAAATTTTGTTTGATTTTTATTAAAAGTTTGAATACTTAATTATTTTTCATAGAATAAATAAATATTTTTAAAATATTATATTTGTATATGAACAAATTTATGAAAAAAATTATAAATAAAACTTATTTAATCTTTTACCTAACAATGATTAGATTTGATTAAATAATATTTATAAAAAAATATATTGTATGCAACCATTAATTACAATAAAATATGTTCATTCAATTTCAAAGTTGTTGACATACTTATCAAATAGTATTTTTCAATTAGCTCATTTTTAATTTTTGTATGTAATATTTTTTATTGTATAGTGCTCTGTTCTTTTTTTATGAATGAATTGGAGCGATCAAATTAGCATTATTCCATGTAACATAGTAGCCGATCTTTCTTTCCATCAGCTATATAATATTAGATATAGATTTAACGAAATAATATTGATGAAATCACTGCTATATTTTTGCATCTATAACTGATAAAATAATATTATTGATAAAATAATGTTATAAAATATAATTAACACCGTCATTTGCTATAATATTGATTGAGAGGCAACAAAGTTTTTGAGTTATATTGTCGTATAATTTACAAGAAAATAAACGACTTCTTCTTACCCACTTGTCCATGGCGAGACCAACTAGGCCGTTTGTTTGAATTGAATTTATATATTTCGGATAAAATCCAATTTTTTTTTTTTTTTTTTTTACACGGTTAGGAAATCGATTACCATTTTTTCCTTAAAAAATGGATCAATATAAAATCGTAACAAGACGGATTTGGTAAAAGATAGGAATTTGAGTTGAAGTATGAGAGAGAGCTAAAAGGGGTCATTGGTATATCGTTATTAGTGATCGGCTACTTATCTTAGGTTTTAGAGGTCAATACTTATTCTCTGTAATATGTACTGGACGACATTAGACCGTTCAATCAGCTTTTATTTTGTCGGTACCCTTTTCAACTAGGGCCGGCGTCTTTTCAACTAGGTTAGTTCCCCGACTCTTAGATTAGTTCCCCACCCCAATTGTGCCTCTCATACATCCCCACCCAATTATTTCAATGAAACGGTGATAATAATTGAGAAAACTGAACTGCACCACCACCACCACCACGGCGCCCACCACCTAATGATGGTTGTTCTGTGTCATTTCTAAGAAGATTAGGCAACAAAGAGGTGCGACACTCAGTGCCACCCAAGTATTCCAAGGCTCGACAGGAGTGGGGGGGGCGGTGGTGGTTTCACAACCAGAAAGTACTTTTTCAGACCACCGTGTTCACTTGACCAAAAGGAATCTCGCATGGTTTTATCATAATAAATGCCCAAAAACAACAAATATTTTGAACGAAAATGAGCCCGACCTCGGAACTCGACACTATTAACCAATAAAAAGAAATCATAACATTACATTCAAAACAGACATGAACGAGAAGGAGATGACTCGGAAAGGGATTTTTGCTAAGTGGATAGCTCATGAGATCGATTGGTACACGATACGTTCTTATTTCGGGGCAGATCGAAATACAGATAACCTAACTCATTCCCATCATAAGCAAACTTCGATGGGACAATCAATGGTTTGTATTATTGGAGGAAACGATTCAAAATTGTACACAGCAATACCATGAGGAAAGATTCAGGCATTTTTCTTCACGGTAGCAGAGTTGATTATATCGATAAATTCCGGCTGGGAAAAAAAGTAAAATAGAAGAAGTGAGGTCCCAAATTCCGGGAAAATCTATAAATCAAAACCAAAAAACAAAGAAAATGGAAATAAATTACCTTAAGAGAAGCTCCACCCACCAAAAACCCATCAACATCTGGCTGCGCAGCCAATTCTTTGCAGTTTGCACCATTAACTGATCCTGCATCAGCAAAAGCAGCAGATTTTAGGCAATGCCTGGAGGAGTTCAATGGGTACAGTATTAATAACTAAGCAACATTACTGATACCGAGGAAATATGAGTTATGACAGGAAGAAGAAAATAAAGAGGTAGACTTGAAAAAAATTATGGCGATATAATTAAAAAAGGGTTTGAATTTTGTTGTATCCTCAAAGGATATTGAATTAAACCGAGTTAAATTGCAAAAATAAATTTATACATCTGACCCCACATAGTAGGACATTAGGCTTTTATTATTTTTGTTGTATTACTGCTATAAACTTATTGAATGTCTATGAAAAAAAGGATGATGTGGCACAGTTTTTTGTTCTTAGACACATTTTCTTCATTGATTATTGCGTCAAGTGGGCAAATCAAAAACTGTGGCACATAATCTTTTCAAGTAGAAATTTATTAGGACTTTCCACAATAAATATTATAAAAAATAAATCATTGATAGGACGTGCGGAAGTTGTAAAATAAGGATATGAATAGTATCTTGGCATCATCATCAGTTTATTATAGTTAGCAAAATGGCCAGTATAGTTGGTGAACTCACTTTGTATCCATAGTCCCACTGCTCAAAGCAGAGTCCCTCGTGTAGGTGTGTTAATCAAGGTGGAGTACGTAAGAAGGTGATTGATCGTATCACAATCAAGAGGCTAGACCGGAAGAACATAGATCGGATGGTGGAATATAAATGCAAGCAGCAAGCCTACCTCTTGCTTGATCAATGGACTATCAGGCAATAAGTAATTGCCCTTAAAAGGAATTGAAACACAAAGTCTGTGTTCGTATTAAATTTGATTCTACCGAGGGGAGAAAAAGCTAAGCTCAAGAGTCAAGAGGGGGCATGGATGAAAAAATTGGTATTGATATCAGTTGTATAGGGTGACATATATTAGTATTGAACAAATCAGATGCCAAAGTATTTTTTGTGAATCGGAACTTGAGGAAAAAATTTTGGCCGATATATTGAAAATATATTGCCGATAAACAAATATATATCACCGATAATGTGATATATCGCGATTTTTTCGCATAATCAAAAAGCATCGAAATTGTGGGCTTGATACAAATATTATCGGCCGATATTTTATATAAGGGTCCATATCTCATTTCATGAGAGGGGCCACAATGGAAAATAGAGCAGCAGCAAACGAACAGCATGCCAAGGTCTGCATGGAAGGATCCGCAGGAGATGAAGTCTGATAGTAGTATATAAAAGAATAAAAGTACAGAAACATTCTACTGTTACCAGAGGTGAAGTATATAGCAGATTTACAATCCTACACGAAGCTATTCAGAGTTTTTTTTTCTTTTTTTTGGGGAGGGGGGGGGGTGTATAAGCAAAAGTGAAGAGCAAATAAAGGGATATTGAATGAAGTAAAGGAGTGGAGTTGATATGGGGTTTGCTCCGAAACATGATTGTATGAAAATTGCTTCTTGGAATTATCAATATATGTATGAATCTCAACAAACAGTGTTGAAGTAATTTTTGGAACAGCATAAAATTGCAATGTTAGAGTTTTAGAAACTACTGAATGCCGAAAAAAATTTTCAGAAATGCTTCAGTAAGCATGTGCTTGAGCTTACAATCGTGCATTAATCACAAAAGCAGGACATGAAAGGAAGCAAGAAAAAAAGCACAGGTACCTCCGTAAATCATCCTTACGGTGGCTGCAACTTCAGGACTAGTGTTGACCTTTAGCCATTCTCTCAATTCAGCATGCACCTGTTATGCGGGAAGGAAAACTATTTATAATGGTATCAAGTGTAAGATTATAGTCTCTAGAGTACTGCTGGAAAATATCAGTTAATATGTATTAATATAGGCCCCCTAACATCACACCGATATTTCCGATACCACAACAATATCATGATACATTACTATATCAGCAATATATCATAAAATATATCCCGATATTCAAATTATTGGTTGATACACCTAATATTCAATCGATACAGCTCTGTCACTATAAGATTCTCAGAACTTTTTCTTTTGATATATCCGATACCCATACATATTACCTGATTTGTCCAATACCAGTATGACCACAATTGATATTGATATCGATATTTTCATCTATGCTCTAGAAGGTTGCCTTGTATTTGATGGACGAAGAGCTACAAAGGCATCTCTCTCTCTCATACACACATACAGATGTATATATGTATAGGTACAGGTAACTAATGCTTTTATAATAGATAAGTCAAACAGTTGAAACTTGTGTTTCAGCAGTAGTATTCAAGCACGGCAATGATCACTGCTTTATCGAAACTAAATACATTTACACACTTTACAATACTTCCTCAGCTAGTATGCATAATTCAATCGATTTAAAATTTTCAAGACCCAAGTTTGTGTATCTTTTGATATTCACCGTGTAACTCCTAAAATCCAAATGCTTCTGGCCCATATGCTTGAATAATGACTGCATTTTCAAGAGAGCATTCATATGTGAACATTACAACTTGAAAAAAATAATAAAAAAAAAAGGATCAAAACCCAAATCCTTGATTGCAGGTTTCTTGTGGAGAATGCGCTTTTCGAGAGAAGTGTACCTATTTATGGTTGCTGGAATTGAGTGGTTCCCTAAGCAAACATGGCAGTGGAAGCATATAATGAAAAGGTGGCAAGTTTATCAGTTTATTAAAGTAGAATTCCCGGTTAGGCTATGCTATGGTTCTGAAGGGAAAATTTCCGGAGTATCTGCAAGATCGGAGCTGACTCTACTCCAGTAGCTGCTGACTAATTTAAATGGGTCTCTATTAAGAGGTTATTTCCTGCTTTACGGAACTCTTTGTTTCTAGAGGATTCAGTTTGGAATGAAGTGGAAAATAGGGTGTTATTGAGTTTAACCAGCACTGGTTTCTTTCTCTTGATTGTTTTACACTATCTCATGCTGTAATGAGGTTGT
>JAOVVI020014084.1:0-11626 GCA_028571085.2 Nepenthes alata | reverse complement strand
TCAAAGTGTTATATGGATAGAAATGTAGATTCCCTACTAATTGGGAAGACATCAAGTGCTGTGCGCAAAGGTAATCCCTTTAGTCAAGATATTTTGGAGAAATAACTCATTCGAGAAAAGAACTAAGGAGCATGAGGGTAAAGTCTGAGAGAAATACCCCTACCTATTTGAGTATTAAGGTACGTAAATTTTGAAAAAGAAATTTTTATAAAGAGTGGAGAGCTGTAACACCATGTTTCTAATTAATTAATTTTAACGTTATCAATTAATTTTGTATTAATTTAGAAAATAATTGTATAATGAAATTTTAGTTGAAAATTATTTAAGGGCATTAGACTTGGTTTCTGATGCGCACCTGATGTATGCTTTTATATATTTTAGGTAGAATGCGTTCACTCAAAAAGCACTTTTGGAGTACACATGTGTATTTCGGATAGATTGTGTGACACTTTAAGTGCACCCCTGCAACACTTATGAGTAGAATTGATAGATTACTCATACTTGAGTCGCGCCTGATACAATACTCGTGCACACCTAAGAGTTGAGCAGCACATGATGAGTACCAGATCAGTGTTCGTGCATTGATTTGTTTATATAAGTAACACTGTCACTATTTTGGGCATTTTTCACTGGAAAGAAGAGAAAGGAGAGAGAATGAGAAGGGATAGAAGAAAGAGGAAGAGAAAATAGATGATTTTAAAGCATTTTATCATCAGATCTATTAGATTTAAAAATTAAAACAAGTATTTTCAAGCCAATATTTGGTCGCTATTAGATTTGTTCTAATTTTAGATTTCATAGCCTTATTTTGTTTACATTTGATTACGAAGGAGATTCATAATTTAACTCCCTGTGCACTATCTTTTGATCATCCATCTATACTTTCGGCTCGTGGCTATTAATCACCATGTCCTCATTAAAAGGTGAAGACTCGGATCTCCTCCACGAAGAAGAGATGGCTCTCATTTTGGGTAGGGTCCAACTTATTACCCTTAAATATTCGTGTTTATTGGGTTTCTATTTTCATCCTCTCTAAAACTTCCCTTAAAATGATTGATGGAATTATTGGGAGATTTCTTTGGCATGGTGTTGCTACGAGTAAATCCTTAGCTAAGGTTGCTTGGGCTAATGTTTGTAAACCCAAGGAATAAGGAGGCCTTGGTATTAAAAATATTTTGGCATGGAATAAAAGCCTAATGGCTTGTCAATTGTGGCACATCATCTTACCAAGGAAAGTGTCAATCTAGGCTAACTGAATCTGCTTAAAATGGATTCAAGATAGATATGTTCGAACTATTAAAATTCCTCAAGTCTCCCCTTGGAGTCTTTGAAAAATCCTCCAGCTCAAAGGTGGCCTTTGTTGTAAGGTGTGGATCCCAAAATATTCCTTTAATAATAATTAATTTAAATAAGCTAATAAATTATCATGGTTAATTGAGATTTTAAATCAAAGAACCAAAATAAAGCAGATTGAGTAGCACCTAACCTGCACCTGACCCACATTGATACGTATTTTAGATAGTAAGCATGTGCCTGATGGACACCTTTGGGGATTCGAACATATTTTAGGTAGAATATTAGCGATTGATCTATGCTTGATCAATGCACTTGCGCATTTGAAATAGAATATTAGTGCTTAATGCAAGCCTACAAATGCTCATGTGCAGTACTGATTGTGCATTATCCCTTGATCCATCCCTGATTAGTACAAATGCGTCAATTTTCTATGAATAGTTTACTTGGCCATTTTGGGGTTATTTTAGCCAAAGTTTTGAGAGGAGAAGGAATAGAAGAGAAAAAGAGATAAAAGAAGAAAGAAAAAGAATGAGGAGGAGGAATCGAAGGTGAAATCAAAGATCTTTGCTTGAAATCAAATAAAGACAAATGTATCTGATACGTCTCTAAGACCTGAATTGTTGTACGAATTTGAAAACCACCTAATCGTGCCTAGTTGCTCTAACTTAAGGGATCCAGTCTTTGTAACTCAAAATTTAGATCTTGTGCACCACAATAAGACAAACAAGAGGTAAGAGGTTTATGGGACTTGCATTTTGATATATCTTTCGATACTCAAATCATAAATCTTTCTACTTAAAAGAGAATGATATAAGGAAAGGAGTGTGAAAATGTAAAGTGGATAGGGTTGGATGCTTGTTAGGAGGGCTATACTCCGTTTGGTGCGCTCATTTTGTAGAGTGGTTTTACTTTGTGCAATCGGCTGGCAAAGTGTCTCACTTTGGGAATTATGCACTTGATTGGTGGAGTGACTCACTTCTTTTCTCTTTCTTGTTCAGTCCTTCATCCCTCATCCCCTTTTTCTGTAGGGAAGAGGTCATCTTTATAGTAAGAGGTGTCATTTAGTTGGCACACCCTTGAATCAATGTGTGGGCGTAGTGCTTATTCGCTGGTGAGTGGCGTTATTTTTACGTGTAACTGCCGCCTTCATTCAATCGCTAGATCACTTGGCTTCCCGCTATTAGGATCGCCACAGCTGTCACTTGAAGTAGTTCGTTTAATGTCCCATTATATCCTTTAATGCTTGGTGGTTTGGGTCGTGTTTCTTGGTTCAACCATTACATCTTTTGTCTCACATGCTCAAAGGTATCTTCTATTGGGTTATCGCTACTTAGGCCTCTTATGTATATGTGGATAGGATTTGGGCTTGCTCGATTCATGTTGTACCCATTACTAGCCCCCCCATGTTGGGAGGTTTGAATTTCAACTCCTGACATGTTATTGATGGGATGGCAACTATAAATTCTTCACGTGTGTTACTTCCTAAGATATTCTACCAATTTGGGGTCTTGTTTGGCACGATTTGATTCTCTACCATCAATGCTGAGACACGTTATCTTCTCAAATTGAATGCCCGTTGATCACTTCTCTTGGTTATAAATGGCGGGGCTCTCTTTACTTTGTATCAAGAAGCATCATTTGCCTACCAAGTGGTATGACTATTCAAAGCCAGCATGGAGCCTTTGCTGCTGCAAACCAAAGTTGGTGGAGGTTTTTTTTAGCATTTGAAGTTGAGATCTAAAGCAACGTTGAAATCTGCCTTGGTTACCCTCTTTTATATGGAAAATTGCTTTAGTTTTTCTCTTTTACGTCCATCCCAAAACTAGTACGTCATCATTGCGGCAGGTCTTGCCATGACAATGCTTCAACTATCATGACTTAGGTGACTACAGTAGGTTTTGGCGGATGTTATTTTTTCTCCCTTTCTGAGATGGGCAACTCTTAGAGTATTACTACTATATATTTTTTAGGGGAAGGCTTTTCTTCTTTTTATGTCTGTCCTAATATTGGGCCTACATGTTGTACCAGTGCCCTTTATCTCCTTGGTCCTCGTGGAGGTGAATTAGATACATGTTGTCGGGTTGGATAAATGTCTTTCTTTCTCTTGTTGGATTGCCGCTCCATGTTGGATTGCCGCTCCATGTCTTTGTTATCTCCTTTCAAGTTGTACATAGTTATTATATGCTTGTACGTTATTAAAGTAATTAATGAATGGAACTACCCAAATATTGTTTGTTTTCATTGCATAGTTCTAATATTCTCGTGTTCTCTGAATAGTTGAAGTGATTGAATACTATTTTTTATTGTTTAATTTATGACATTCTGATAACTCGGACCACTAACAACTTGGTCTTTTGACAATCTGACTTATAATAATTTTCTTCAAACGTATGATTTTTGCATCCGTAAATCAATTGAATTGATCTTGAGTAAAGTCACCTATCACTTGTCTGTCATTTGGGGAAGTGTTGTCTAGGCATCATAGCCTGCACTACACTACAAATATGCCTAGCTAGGCATAAGAGCCATTAGCTACCTGTCTGCTGTGTTGGGAAGCGTTGTGTCAGGCTATCATTACTGACATAGCAAAATAAATGAGTTGCAGTACACTTTGGTGTGGGCATGTGTCTCAATCATTATAGGGACGCGCCTCTTCAGTGCCCTTATACAACATCATTTTTTAGCCAAAGTTTTGGCTATTTAAACCCTGGCATTCTATCATTTCTGCACTTCTTCACTTTTCATATTTCTTAACCCTAGTTTGTATTTTTCTTCTCACCTCCATGGCTTCCCACGCAACTTTTTAAGGCGTCACTGTGATTTGATCTATCCTCACTTCTAATTATGTGGATGGTTTTTATGATAAGTATAATATTCCCACTGCTATACCATATACAATGCCTCAATTTGATGATAGAGCTTGTACTCCTCGGCACGACCTTATTACCATTTATGAGGCTCATCTGAAAGAAAGCTTCCACATTCTTTTGACGAAGGGGTTGTATGATATTTTGGAGGCTCTTTAGATTCTGATGGCGTGCCTCCACCCCAATGCTCTCAAATATTTATTTCTTTGTATGTCTTCTTTTGCTATAAGAAGCTTCTCATGAATGCTTGGGTCATTAAAGTAATGCTTGGGTCATTAAAGTGGTCTTCTAGTTTAACTAAGATGCTGACTAAATTTCTTTCACCCCAGGAGAAGTATAAAATAAGCAAGGGCAACCCAAATTCAAAAAAGAGTTGCAAGGATTGATATTTTTACATTGTGGTTTCTTCTAATTAGTCTCTTTCCAATAAGTGGAGTAGGGTCAATTTCACCTACTTTGAAGATGTCTTGAAGAGAGAGGATTGCATGGCTCAGCCCTTGACAAAGCTTATTGAAGAGAATGCCACCTCTCTACGAAAGATAGGTACTTGGCTGACACAAAAGGCACTCGCTTATGTCACATGGAAGGTCAAAACAGAAGGAGAGGATGCTGCTGTCATACTGTTTCATCAACCCAAGAGGAAGCTGGGAGAGCTTTTCATTTGGGATTCTCCTAAAAGGGTGACTGACATGGTAGATCCTTTCTCATCTTCCTCGACCGGTTATGACCCGGCCATCAACCAGTGTTGTGATGCAACGATTGCATTGCACATTGATGAATCATCTCAGAGGTCAGGTTCTGTTCATTCTTCTCCGATTTGTCTAGTTTTTGAGGAGATGATAAGATTCATTGAGGGCAATGAGGCTCCATTTGTCACGTCCCACATTCTTATATCCATTATTGACATTATTGTTATGTATTACCCTTTTTGCTCAACAATATTGAAGGGAACATGTGCTTATCTTATAATCATATGTATTTTATAACAAATCATAATACACAGGCATATCATCAATGGCTCAACATCCATTCTACAATAATGTGATGTCAACTTTGTGATAATGAAATATGCCAACTAAAATTTTAAACTCATCTTATAAAATTACCGAGACTTACAATATAACCATATGAAATTGGCAAACACACTTCTAAACTATCATTACTGAAAATATATATTTCTGAGATACTTATAAAATTTACAAATTCATACATATCACTTAAATTAAACTAGTTATATTATTAATAATTATAGTCTAACTAATATTTCTTTATTTTACTTTTATTCACTAGGTATAAACTCCTCCAAAGTATCTGAAGGAAAAGAAAAATAGCAAGAGAGTGAGTTAAGTGCTCAACAAGAATATAATAATTAAGTACATACATTTTATCGAAAATTATTGTAGAGAGTGTGAGGTCTGAGTCCCCAAAATATAGTTAATCCTAGTAATTAATTGATATGATAAGGCTTGGGATAAGAAAATTTAAGAAAAGTAGGAAATTTCCTTAGTTCACCAAGCAGCAGAATTGGGCTCGCTGTTGGCTCGAGCCCAACAGTGAGCACAAAAGGCAGATTACTCCAGAAGGAGGTGCGCACGACGCTCGCTCGAGTGCAAAAAGAGGCGCTGAAAACAGATTGGCCCAAGCTCGTTGTTCGCTCGAGCCACCCGGAAGGCGCCATTTCCTGATGACCTGCTCTCGCCGCGCACTCAATAGGCGCTCGAGCGTAGGCACAATTTTCAGCCACCGATCCTCATTTTATTTATAAAAAGGGGAGATGGGAGGTGATTTGGCAGAGCACGAATGATGAACAGTGAAGGAGGCAAAGGAAAAAACGGAAAAAGAAGGGAGATATTGGCTGTTCCACTCCGATCCAAGTAAAAATAACGGCAAATCGGTGAAGGCAAGTGTACCTCCAACATTGCTTTCCATTTTTACAGCTTTCGAATATCTCCATTTTGGTATTTATGCTCTAAAACCTTCGTTCCCGAAGATTTGTTACGATTAATGTGTATTTCTCATAATTTCTTGAGTAGATTTTAAATTTATGCATATATATGATAATGTATAACTCCGATTTTGTGATTTGGTTCATATTTTGTATCCGGTTAATGTCCGGAAGTTCCGCTCGAAACACTAGCTCAAAAATGAATATATAGTTTTCAGTTTAATTCATGTTATGTGTATATTTTATGAAATTGTGGCTTTAATTTTATGATTTGGTGCAAGATTGAGGTTCAATTTTCTTCTAGAAGTTTTTGCATGAAACCCTAGAATGAAAGCTTGGGAATTTATGTTGAAAACTTGAAATTTTGAGATTTAAATGTTAATCGTTGCGTTGTTAAAGTTTATTCCGTCACAAAGAGGAATAAGAGTCGTGATATATGCGAAAATACATATATACTTTTAGAATATTTTCATAATGCAATTAACTTTTTTGTACATTTTTTTTATTTATGAGCACATTCTTATATTACATATCTTGAGAAGCCAAGGCCAATAGATCTTATCAACTAACAGAGCGGTCAATCCAGGAAATGATTATATAAATTCACATAATCTAAGATTATATCCTCCATGATACACCCCGATGACAGGGTAGTACATACCTATTATATCACGGTAGATGGGGCCACAAGCCACTATGCTTCCCTTATGGTGCTAGGGGCAACTCCTTAATTTTTACTGTAATATTCTAATACATGTTAGGAAATACTACCCACTAAAATAAATTATTGATTTAATTTTCTTACTTCTTAAAATTTTATAATGGAAGCTCTTATATTTATCATTGCTTCTTCTTCTTAATTTTCTCATCTCAGATAAAATTCTTATTTCTATAGTATCATTAGCTTCCACTCACATATAAACATATCATATAGATTCATAATAAAATCATGATAAAACATATCATAAATATAAGTTCATATAAATTTTTACAAGTGTTGGCTAAATTTTTAGACAACATATTATTCGGCTCCCAGTCCATCAATTGTATAATGTTACCGGTTTACTACTTGGTTCGGTCCCATTTGGTTCTTTTCCAACCGGTTGATTACAAAGTTGGTTCATGGACCGGTTCGGCCTTTCATAATATTTTGTCAGTTTTATCACGTGAGCCAGTTCGCTATTATTCATAAATTAAGCGGCCGGTTCATCATTTTAAAGAAATATATATAAACTAGTTCACTTAATTAATTTACTTGCTGAATTTTGAGCTGGTTGCTGAAACTGGTTTGATTACCACTTTCAGCAGCTGGTTCATATAATGATGAGCCGGTTCAATTGATATTTAATCGGCCTACTATCTTAATATGTCATATATGATCGATTCATCAATTAATTTCCAGCTATTTCCCCTAGATTTAGCAAAATTGCCAAATTAGTGCAGCGGCTGATTTAGTGGCAGTGCCCCATTTTAGGGCTGGGTTTGTGATCAAATCACCATATAAAGTCATTTCACTTATATTTTTAGAATCAGCACATAATTTTAGACTGATTTATATAAATTTTCTAATTTTATACTTTCCTGGTTCAAAGTTATACACTGATTTTTTATGCCAAAGTCTATTTCTGGCTGGTTTAGTGACACATGCCTTTCCTTGGGATGAACCGATTAGATTTTTAAAAGGGATTTCGACACCAATTTTATTACATATTTCTAGTTCATTAAAGTTTCATAATTAATTTTCATGGAGCTTGAACAGGTCGAAAACCTAGTGAAAACAGCAGCTGAATATCAACATCAGCAACTATTCTATTTTCAACCAGTTCAATCTGCTAGTCTACTTTATTTTGATCGAACCGGCCGATTTTATGAAGAATAATTTTTTTACAAAAATATGGTGATTTAGCCAACATTTTAAAGTATTTTCTCTAAAAATTTCATGGGTTAAATCAATCAAATATAGTATAAATAAATCAAATATCAATAAGATTTAGCAACTGATTCTGCATATGGTTACGGCATGAATTTAGAGTATTTGAATAACAATACTCGAAGATAACATCAACAATTTAACAACAAATCAAAGAGATAGCAGTGTTCTTGCCTGATTTAATGAGAATTTGAATCTAAACTCCTAAGTTCCTTAACTGATATCACTCTCTTGGTTCTGTTTTTCTCCCTATGCCCTCTTTGATTTTTCCTTCTGTTTCTTTTGGCTTCTTCTCCTTTCTCTTATTTATTCTCTCACTAAATATGCTAAGTCATTTGCAAATTAATTTGAAGTTGTCACATGTCCAAATTTGTTGGCAAACTCTCGGTTTATCCTGAAGCCAAATCAGGTAGCTTGGTTGATTTGGGGGCTTCCTACTTGTGCCACTTTCTTTCATTTTATTGGAGCTTAGTTAATATGTGTTTAGTCCCTTATTATGCTGTGTGTCCCTTTTCTTTTTATGCCAAATTTCATATTTTAATTAGTTAGTTTATTGGTTAAACAATTTAGGGGAAAATTTGGTGAGAACCGGGTTCCCCCTTCCTTACAGTCGTACCCCACTTGACATCTCCTTTCTTTCTTCTTTCTTCATTTTCTAAGTTTGAAATTTTGACTAAGTGTGGCTTGTGTGAATATAAGTGCCAAGTGACAATAAAATTGGTGGAATTATATTTAATTTTTACATAGTCATTGGTGAGATGTGTTGAAATCAGCACTTGCTGATTTTTCATTGTTGTAGCCGTGTATGTGTGTGTCTTCCCATTGATTTCCTTTGATTTTTTGGCTAAGTATGATGTTGCCGTGTGTGTAAGGGAACCTTAGGCCATGTATGGATTGAATTCTTTATGGAATTACTGGAAATTTGCATGGAATTTGGGCTGCCCAGCAGCTGCTGATGTCATGTCTTCCTTTGCTAAATTTTGTTTTTTTGAGAATTCAGCTAAGTGTGTGTGTTGTTTTGGAATATATTAAATTTTACTTAATTAATTTGATTTATACTATGTTTGATCGATCAGGGTAAATTTAATTATTGATCGGGTGTAAATTAGGTGGCCAGGTCATTTTGTTGTCAACCGAAATTAATTTGATTGCTAATTGATTGAGAATTCGTTAACCGAATTGTTTCCATATTATTTGTTCTATCTTTTATTAACCGAAATCTAAATCAATTTTATCAATTAATTTTTTATTACATTTCGTGGTGAGTTCCTGACTTCTGAATTTTTATTATTCATTAATCTTAATTTTTACATATATTAGTTTTAACTTCCTTAATTATGATTTATGAAATCTTAATCCTTACACCATTACCCACCGCTTTGAGAGTAAAAGAATCGGTCGCCAGCAGATTGCATGAGCCAATCGATGTTTCATTTGTGACTGAATACGGGGTCCTAGTTTTGTTCAACTTGATGCCTGATGAGCCTGTCTTCATACCTCCTACTATTTTTGTTGAGAAATTGGTTAATAACGATCAGGCAACAGAAAAGTTCAATAATAATCTAGAGGTTGCAGATGTAGATGAGGTCTCTCACTCTGATGCTTCAGTGTTTGAGCACCGAAGAGTTCGGGCATTTCTTCACTTCCTCCTGGGTTTGAGATCCCTCTCCACCGTCATGCATTGCCTCTATTGTGATGGAGGTCTCCATCCGTTTATGGGCTTAAAACTTCTCCCGATCCATCGTTTCAAGAAAGACCGTTACCTATTGAGGTACCACTTGTAGAATCTGTTGTCGATTTCTGATTGTTCTTTTTGTTGTCATCTCTTGTGAGTAACCATTTTGCTTTACAATCACAGGAATTGGTTCGCTTGATCGTGGACGGGTTAGGCCAATGAGATGTTAAAATTTTTCGTTGATCTCAAACGTACACTGATCCTACCATTCTCAAGGAGATGAAGATTTGGGTTAATGCTGCCATTATCGAAGCCCAACAAAGTCAAGATTGGGCCACTTCCTTCAACTGAGAGTTGTCCGAGTGACTGGTGAGATCCCAAGAGCTCTTAGATGAAAGATCTTTGGCCTTGGATCGAATTACCTCACTTGAGGACAAGCTCTAGGAAGTTGAGCAACAATTTGTCAATCTTCAAATCAAGTGTGCTCAACTCAAAGGAGAGTTGAGGATACGTCTCCGTTAAAAAGTGGTTGGGCCTTCTCTAGATGATAGATTCCTGGATGGATTCCGCTGCTATAGGTAGATCGTATCCTTGGTCACTCTATGCTTTCCTATTGGTTACCTTGACCAGAGAAATTCTAGAGCTCCTGGCCGCTTTGACTTGAAGGATTTCTCAGAGGATGGTGGGGATCTGTCACCATGGTCTCTAGGGGCTTTTGGTCTTAAGATAGTCAACAATAGGTAGTGTCATTGTAATCTTCTCTTGGACACTTCCAGTCTCCGCATTGTAAATATTGATTCATTAATAAATCATCTAGATCGTTTTAATCATTATCCTTATGTATTTTGGTTTATGTTGAATCTTTTAGTCAACATGTGATTTGTTTTCTAAGTATGGTCATTGTTGTCGCTGGATTTGGTCAGACATACTTGATTGATTGTGCTTAGTCCTGTGAGAAAACGTTGCAACACTTTTTTTGTTGGATGGTACTCTTTTCTGTGAGAGGATGTCGTAGCACTCTTTCTATATGTTGGTGCTCTTTCCTATAAGAAGATGTTGTACTACGTACACTAGGAAAACCTCTTTTTGGCCGACTAGATTTGGTTGCCATAGTCACCGGGTTTTGACAGAATCTAATCTATTTGTTGCACTTAACTAATGGCACTCGTTCCTGTTTAAGGATGTCGTTACACTCATGCATTGGGCCCTAGTCCATCGACCGTCTTCGAGTGTAGTCGGCAGGCTGCTACCGCTGGTGGATCAAACGATCCGTAGGCTCCCTCCTAATCTTAGGGTTGTGGCTCGTCCCAAGAGTATCGGGGGTTTCTTTTCTCGGGGCTCTCATCCGGAGTCCTATGGCCCAAGTGCCCTTCGAGTCTTGGACGGCTCTAGGCATTGGAGGCCTCTAAAGCACGAGAGTTACCCGACCTCGAGGCCTTCTTGGCCGGCTTCTTTTTCCTTTGGCCTCCCGCATAGAGGCCGGAACGGGAATCGAGGAGGGTAGAGCCTGCTGCTTCTTCTTGTCATTGCGGGTGCAGAGTATATGGAGCATTCTGGACATGTTCATCTGTTCTGCCAGGTTAAGGAAAATGGTGCAGGCTACCTTCCGACCAGATTAGCAACCGAGTGCTCATGGTCAAGGAAGGCAACATTCTAGCGAAAGTGCTAGCTTAAGCCGTGCTGTTAACCATTTTGCTTGATGGCACTTGTTTTAAGGATGAAGTTGATCGGCTTTTAGTTAGTGTTC
The DNA here is from genome assembly GCA_028571085.2 of Nepenthes alata. NCBI lineage: Eukaryota > Viridiplantae > Streptophyta > Magnoliopsida > Caryophyllales > Nepenthaceae > Nepenthes > Nepenthes alata. The sequence continues at coordinate 166 of JAOVVI020014084.1, read as the reverse complement.
TCATAGACAGCGCCAATGATGCATCCAAGATCCAAACTTTGAACAGATTCAGGTCGAACTGTCCATCAAATTTTGGTCTTCGTTCTCTGAGCTTCGGGTCCTACACACCACAATTTTGAATAAGAGGTCAGGTAATAGCGGGATTCGGTCCCATCAAAAATACTCC
>JAOVVI020014083.1:0-11626 GCA_028571085.2 Nepenthes alata | reverse complement strand
CAAATGTAGTTTCATCTGTACACCCAGATCCGGGAAGAAATAAATTAATAAAATAAGCAAAAAAAAACTACAAATAGTAACGGAAAAAATGCGTTTACCTGCTCTTCAACCTCTCAGTTTTCTCAAGAATGTACAAATCGGCGGTAAGAAAGGTTGCTGATGAGTACCGGCAACAGTTCTTCGGTCCCTGCCGTCCGATGACTGAGATTCACAGAGAGCGGCAGCGGCGAGAGGCGACAGCGAGGATTACGGTCTTCAGAACTGAGACAAGGTAGAGCGTTTGAGAAAGTGAGAGATGGTGAGGAGATTAGGGTTCCGTTTGCCAGAGAGACGAAAGTGAAAGTGAGAGAGGAGGGAATACGAATTTTGGGGGGCAATTTTCTTAATTTTCAATCTCGATCTGGGCCATTCACGTGTCTCTAAATTGACGGCCCAGATAAATCATTTTTTTATTTCGCAGATTAATCTCGACCGTCCATGTGTCAAAAATCTGACGGCCCATATTATGTTGAAATTTGGGCCGTCGGATCTTCACATTAAAACCGACGGCCCGGATTTAAAAGATTTTTTAAGATCTGGGCCGTCGGTTAACAGAAGGCCCAGATCTACTGTTTCTAACATTTTTTTTAAAAAAAAAGAGAAATCTGGGCCGTCGGTTTGATCCGACGGCCCAAAGTGGCAAAGTAGGGATTGCTGCTTTGCCTACGGCGAAGCAGCATCCCCCGATCCAAATCCCATACTGGGTTCCACTGCTAACCTGTCCTCATCTGTGATAGGCATGAGGGCCGCACATCTGCTAGGCACTTTCGCATCAGTAGCATCAATACCCAGTTTCAACATATCTGTAAACGTGACCGTAAAGGAACAGGTGACTGGGAGCCGCTCCTCAACCAGATTACTTCTCCGCTGTCCTCCTCGCTGGCCAGGATACTGCCCATGTGGGTGCATACATCTAGGCTCTTGCGAAGCCCCAGGAGTTATATCGGAATGAGAGGTTTTGGCAAATATCATAACCAAGAACGGATGCTTGGATTTGTTTCTATAGGTCTCGCGAATAAAAGAACTGTTGTATTCTTATATAAGTTATGTCCAAGATACACGAATGAACACCTGAAGGATAAGAGTGCATAGTAGCTATCAATTTCGATTGAAGCTCAGTATAGATTATGTAAAATTATACGTCTGAAACCTGTGAAATAAGTCCTGAATCCAATTTGGAGTGATGGTTGATATTGCAGAACACGTACCATCTTCATGTTGTCTAGAAAGTGCATTAGTCAATACGTTTTCAACCCGTCATTCTGCATCTGTAATCTAGTAAGGCTCCTTACTCCACTAAATACTTTAAGGCTTTGATGAAAGATTCAGATGATAAACTGATTGCCTTGGGATGGGAATAATGCTTCCACATCCGGCCTGAACACAGAATTGCCTTGGGATAAACTGCTGGCAGTATGGGCTGACGTGGAAGTGTGGGTGCTGCCTCTATCAGGTCCAGCTCACTTGGACGTCCAGTTGATTTTAGTCAGAGTACCTGAATATTGGTTTTCTCCCGAATTCCCGGTTTGGACCCCTGCTGACTGGGACGAAGAGGAGCTTTTGGGCTAGATGGCTCCCGTGCTTACAATCCCGTTTCTGGCGTGATAGTTATGTGGTTGCGGGTCAGGCTGGTTCTCTCACAACTTCCCGGTATGGATCCCTGCTAACTGGACGAAGAAGTTCTTTTGGACTATTAGGCTCCTGCTCTCGGAAGCTCCCGGTACTGTTGGCGGCAGGTAAGAGAAGTCTGGCTGATTTGCAATGCCCTGTTTGGCTGCCAGCTTGGACTGACGTGGAAGTTACTTGCCCGTTATGCCTCAACGTGGCTGTGCGCGCTTTTTGCCCGATATGCACCATAAGGCCGGATGGCTTTTCGCCCGGTATGCAACAAAATGCCGGTTTGAAAATGTTGTTTTGCTTCGCCCGGTTTGGAAGAGTCTGCTGTAAATGTCATTTGGCTACAAGTTTGCCCGGTGTGGTGTTGTAGCCGGTTTGGCCATGCTAACATGGCCCGTAAGCCCTTTTTGCCGGTATGCCACTACTGTAAATGCCGGTTTTGACTTTTCGGTCCTATGTAGTAACTTGACGTTTTGCTACTTGCCCAATATGCCTCAACGAGGCGGTGTGCGCTTTTTGCTCGATGTGCAACATAAGGCCGGATGGCTTTTCGCCCGGTATGTAACAAAATGCCGGTTTGGAATTGTCGTGTTGCTTCGCCAGGTTTGGAAATGTCTGCTGTAAATGCCGGAAGACATGTTATGTTTTTGGCCGGGTATGCATCTGTGCAGTAAAATGTCGGTATGCTAATGCCTTGCTGTGGCTCTCATCGGGTTATGGCGAAGGCTCGTGGCCGATTTGGTCGGCGATCCTTTGGCCAATTTTCTTCCATTTGTTTTCTTCTGTTATCATGAAATGTTTCACGATGGTGCTCGGGGTTCACCCTAGCATTTATGTTCTACCTTTAAGTCAAAAAAACACTTAGAATTAGAATATAGTTCTTTACACCTTTCTTTAATTTAATTTAATTTTAATTACTTATCAAAAAAAAATGATAATCCACTAGCTTAGCTAAGTAAACTAGTGGCTGATTTCTGTAATAAAACAGCTCCCATGGCTTTAGCACAAGCATCGGATTTTAAAATAAAGGGCAATGAAAAATCAGGGAGGGATACTGTTGGGGCTGAAATAACCTACTTCAATCTGTCGGAAGCATGAGTTGCTACCTCTGTCCAGCAGAAAGTGTTACTTCATCAGTTTAGTGAGAGGTTCATGAATAGTTCCTTAGTGCTTCATGACTTTCTGGAATACCCAGTGAGACTAAGAGCCCTCTTAATGCCTTAACAGAAGCTGGGAGCAGCCAACCATTCCTGAAATCTTCAATGGACCAGTAGCTACTCCTTTGCCTGAGATGATCAAGTACTTCAATTTCAATTTTTTTTTTATGATGATTGCAATAAAGTTCAAGACTGATAGGGAAAGCAGAAGAAGTTGGCCGTGGGCCCTAACTGGTGGAAAGAGATAGGTTCTTGAACGACACCCTGAAGTCAGAAGTAGGTTATGTAGGACAGCGTAAGGTACCAGATTTTGTAGTGTAAACATGGCAACAAAGAAAGGATCTACGAGTCCTTCCTCATGATGTAATAATAATTTATGCAATCTTTGTTTTTGGTAAGTAAAATACATTAAAATTAAACAAAAGATATAAAATTTTGTGCTAATCCCAAGTGTTTTTTCGACTTGGAATTAGAACAAAGACAATGGGGTGTACTCCAAACCACATGAACATGTCATAATCTCAAACCATGACCCGGGACATGAAAGTAATAAACATACAGCCGAAACTACGGAAGCACTACGGGCACAACTACCTCGGTCCAAAAGCAACCCCTCACAGGCATACAATGCCGAGAAAAGCTATCTCGAGCAAAGCACACCACGGACAGTATACAACCTCCCGGTCCATTGTGAAGTTGCAGACCAAATCATACCACCTCGGCACTTTCCAGCAAGAGGTATCAAACAGCATGGCTCCACACCATACTTCACAACACAGCAAAGAGCATTTCACTTCCCCCAGCAGCCGCTTCCCGTTACTCAGTATCAGCAGCATATCAGCAAGGGCAGCTACAACTTTTGGACTGCTGCAACATCAGCATAAAGCTTCACAGTACATAGCTGCCCAATCAATGAAGAAACAGCAAGAAACAGACAGAAATGCCACCATAGCCGAACATCAAACCGAATAATTTAGGCAATCTGTGGCCTGAAATCATGGACAGTGTTGGTGCCGCTGTCATGCCTGTCAGTTCTACATGGTTGTCTTCATTTCGAAAATAGATCATTATTTCCATGAAGTCAAATAAATAATAGGGACTGAACTGTTGCATCAATCCATCCCTATTACCAAAGGAGATTAGAACCCCGATATCTCATCTGCCAGCAAAAGTAAACAAATTTTTGGAGTTGCAATTCACCTTTCGACCAGCAAAAAAGGTTTATTGAAGTCATCAATAGAGAGAGACCTAAAATGTCAATTGAAATCATCATTTCACGTAAAAGTACTTAAAAAATCTTAGTAATTATTCTTCTGGATGGTGATTTTTTCAAAATATTGATAAATCATGACTAAATATTAAATATGCCTGAAGGTCCAAGGACCAAGCAGGGCAGACTGACCAGATGGCCAAAGCCCATCCCCGAAAACCAATGCTTGATGTGGAAACAGCTTCAGTGGTAACAATCAGAATGCTAAAACATTCATTCCTGAAATTGCAATTCAATTCAAATTCAACGACACAAACTGCTTTAAGAACATTGAACTCAAGTTTCTCTGCCCAGTTTTCCCTCTAAAAAGAAGACAGAACTCTCATGGGAGATAAGAGGATTGAGAAACAAACAATACAACATGGATGTCAAACATCAAAATCGAGTAGTGATTCGGGAGAAGAAAGCTTTAAAATCCTTGGTAGGAACATAAGTCCCCTCATCTGGCTTTGAAGCCAAATCAAATGCCTTGAATTGGGCCACCTCAAATTGCAGTGCCTGTGTCAAGGAAAACATCAGGTATGAATTGCATAAACTTTTGTCTGCACAAGACACATCAACAAGCAAGAATCATGAGATTTGTACTTTTTAGTCCCGCACCACATGACTGCAATATCACCGGAAAACTATAATTGTTGGATTTCTAAATTAAAAAATCTGAGAGAAAGTGACATCCAAAAGTCATATTTAATGTCTATAGATTCTGTTAAAAGTCTGTCTTTAGGGTTGACAAATTTTGTGATATTAAGTTGTATTTTTTGAGTATATTATTTTATTATTATTAAAATGTCTCAAGTATAGATATAAGTTTTAGGGTTTAAATTGGTTAAAATGTAAGGATAAGTTTTGTCATTGGCTCGCATGAAGGCTGTTCAATGTGTTATTGTGCAACCTTTGCATGACATTGTATTTGAGCGAAAATACATAGCGGTTTAACTTGTGTTCAGAGTTGTCGAGTATGTGTCTAAAAGCTATCTGGATTATGTATCAAATTGGCAAGTTGTCCACGTGCTAGTCGCTTATGGTACCAATGTCCAGGTACAAACTGCAAGTGGTCCGTGAGATAGTGGTTCAAGCTATGTGTGATGAAGTGACTAGGTTTTGAGAGAAGAAATCTGGGAAATCAGATTTGGCTGAGAGGGGACAGACTTGACAGGGAAAGAACCTGAAATTCATAGAAAGGACATAGAAATCATGGAGAAGAATTCAGACTTTTCATTTAAGGAGAAGAAGGCAGTCACGGGAAACAGCAGACAAGGAGGGAAACCAAAACAATTCAATTTCAACAACATGCCTAATTCTGTCAGACTTCCCTCCTCATACTACTCACCCAAACCAAACAGATTACAATTAACTAGCACTTGTTTCATCTATTTCCCACCAAAAACACTACATGTGATTGGTTGCATAATGGATCACACAGATTGCCATCCTCACCACTGATTTGTCACTCTTTGATCAGTTGCTAAGCACACAGAAGGATGTGGAGGCATGGATCTGACCACAGCTGCTGTAGGAGATCCAGTGGTTTCTAATTATTACTGCAATGAGGAATTACTGAATATGCTTATTATGCTTGGTGGCTGATCTGCTGAGGTGGATCTCTTATTTTACTTGGATGGCCTTAGGCAGTAGCTATATGAAGATCCAATGGTCGTTGTATGCAAAAGTTAGAAAACCAATTGCAGGTACAGAACTATAGATCTCAGATCTCAAGGGACAAAGTGAAATCATAAGATAGCCATCTAATGACACTATGGAGTTTCAAATTCGAATTGCAAGTAGTTTGTGCATTAAAAGCTTATAAGCCGTCTGTCTTGGTAGTTCAAGCGAAAATAAGATTTTCACTCACTTTCCAGTTCACTCAACGGCTTTAACCAGTGTTTTCCATCATCATTTTAAATAACCAAACATCATTCTGTTTTGAGGATGAGAACAAGTGAGATCTAGACTGTATAAGTGAGCTTTTTTGAGTGACAGTGAATGTTTTGAAAACTTTAAAAGATGAATATGGAGATGAATCATTAGATCATGAATAAGTTGCTTTATTTGTTAAGAGATTTAAAAAATTGTTTAAAAGCAAGAAAAAATCAAATGAATTGAACAAAAGGATCTCTAGCAATCATAAAAATGGAAAATTAGAAACTAGAGAACCTAGGGATTAAAATTCAAAAACGACACGGAATGTTAAATATCTTGAGTGTCATGGCTTTTGTCATATTAGCCTCGAATGTTCAAATTAGTTGAGGTCAAAATAAAAGGATTAACCGTCCTCTTGTCGGATAATGAGGTTGAAGAAAACAGGAATCAACAAAACCCAAATAATGATCGAGTTAATTATATAGTATTCACCTCTTCAATAACAAGCAATGATATCTCAACTAAAGGAACAAATGATGAGGGTGACATTGATGATAATCACTAAGAAGAAGCATATTAGTGTTTGTTTAAAGAGAGTCTAAAGTTGAAGAAGGAATATAAATCCTATAAAAAAGTATAAATTCAACTTGACAAATTCTATAAAAAAAGTATAAATCCTATAGGTAAAGTTGAGTTGCCAAGTATAGGAAATATTTGGAGTTCAATAAAAATTCCCCTAATGTTGATGCTTGTCCAAAAATAATCTTCTTTCCATGCTCTCAAGACACAAAATGAATCGATCAAGAATCACTCTTTACTGACAAAAGCATTAAGCCAGATAGACTTTTCATAGGACTCAAAAACTTTTATGTCTAAACAAACACCTCAATCTAGGAATTTATTTTATTAACCTAGGTTCATTCCTATTTGTCACTCTTGTGGCCAACATAGCTATATCCGACCTCACTGTAGTACCATCCATTTTTAGGAATTCTCATTCTGAGTTCTATTGAATTTAAGAATTTGAGTATCAAGTTTATAAGTTAGAATTATTAATGTTTAACTTGACCAATAAAGTGAGAACTGAAAGGCGGATTTAGGTGAAGAATAATGACATGACTGATAGAGTCAATTGGAGTTGTACTGCTCCTTGAGTAGCATCTTTTTTCTTACATGCATATAGCTTAGGTTGCACTAGCATTCAAGTAGTGTGCATGCATGTATTAACTCATGTATTTATACTGTTTTGCATAATTTTTCATAAAAACTTATTAAAAATGTCAAATCTACGGAAAAAGATATGGAATAAGCTCGACCTACAAAATATTAATATCATTTAGAAAAATTGGTACTTTAGTTGATGTACCATGTGATGCTACAAAGGTGCCTTTTATATTCTTTGTTGCATACTTTGCACAGTCACAAACTTCATGCTATTATGGATACTTGCCGAGAAAGTATATCTTGGGATGAAAAGCTAAGGTATCTTAGATTGACCTTAGATTTAAATTGATTTTAAACTAGCTAAATTTTATCTCAAGTAACATTTTCAAATATATATATATATATATATGAAAGTTCCCATAAAAATATCAAAAAAAGCAAAAAAGAAAAAAGAAAAAGAGGACACTTGTTTTAATATAAAGCACATCAATGAAGGGCTCATAAAAACAAGAAGAAAAAGGAGAGATCAAAGTCCTAGTAAAATTGAGTTTGACTTTCTCATTGAAGAAATATATCAAAGCATACCCGGAAAAAACAAACCTTATGCATCATTTTCCTATGGAATACAATGCATTAAATTCATGTGATTTGTTTTGTACATTGATTTAATCTTGTGTGTATTTTACTCTAAGTATGCTTTTAAATTAATCTCAAGAATTTTGAAAAAAAAAAAGCATACTCAACTAATTTTTCTTATGATTTGATCTTTTGATACACATTATTTTATATTTATATTTATATATTTTTTATATGTATTACTTACCAAAAAAAAAAATTATATGTATGTGTTGCATTTTCATTAAATCACTTATTTATTTAGGATTATTTTTGCTAAACTTTTGGTGCGTTTGCATTATAAGTTATCCTCAATGTAATTTTTTCCCAAAGATTGCACAACATTTTATTTGAATGTAACTTTAAATTCCGCATTTTAAAGCTCAAGTAGAAGCCCTCACGACACACCTTCCTCATTTCTTTTCCTTCACGCTTCTCTTGTTTGCTCTCTCTCTCTTCCCCTCTCTCCCTCCCTCCTTGTTCTCTCTTCTCTTATCTTCTTTTCCCCTCATTTTCAGTGATTTTACTTTGCTCTATCCGGCATAAATCTCAACTTTATAACCTTAATACTACCAACAAATTAGATCATATGCTAAGTACAGGTAATGTTGAGTTGCCAAGAATAGGAAAGGTTTGGAGTTTAAGAAAAATTCCTCTAACGTTAATGCTTATCCCAAAATAATCTCCATTCTTACATCTTTAAATCTCTAAGAAAATTTTCAATGAAAAGTTGAGGAATGTGACTCCAAAAATCTTGTAACATTCCATACACCCAAGAAACAAAATGTATCGATTAAGAATCACTCTTTACTAACAAAAGCATCAAGCTAGAAAGACTTTTCTTAGGACTTAAAACTTTTATGTCTAAACAAGCCCCTCAATCTTGGAATTCATTTTACAAACCAAGGTTTGTTCCTATTTGTAACTCTTGTGGCTAACGTGACCATATTTGACCTCGCTGTAATACATCAATTCTTGAAAATTCTCATTCTAGGCTCTATTAAATCCAAGAACTTAAACATCAAGTTTATGAGTTAGAATTATAAGTCTCTGACTTGATCAATAAAGTCAAGACTAAAAGGTGGATTTGGGTGTAGAAAAAGAAGAGCATGACTAATAAAGCCAAGTGGGGTCGTACGGCTCCTTAAGTAGCATTTTGTTTCTTACATGCATATAGCTCAGTCTGCATTATGTATCAAGTTGGTTGCACTTGCATTCGAGTAGTGTGCATGGATGTATTAGCTCATGTGTTTGTACTGTTTCATGTAATTTTTCATAAAAAAACTTTATTGGAAGTGTCAAATCTATCGAAAAAATGTTGAGTAAGCCCAGCCTACAAAATATTAATATTTTTTTAGAAAAATTGGCACTTTAGTTAATGCAGCATATGATGCTACAAAGGTGATCTTTATATTCTTTGTCAAATACTTTGCACAGTCACAAACTTTATATTATTATGGAGACTTACAGAGAATGCGTATTTTGGGATGAAAAGCTAAGGTATCTTAGATTAACCTTAGATTTAAATTGACCTTAAATTAGTTAAATCTTATTTTATGTAAAACTCCCGAAAAAATAAATATATATATATATATATGAAACTTCCTATGAAAAATTCAAAAAAGCAGAAATGTAAAAAGAAAAAGAGGACACTTGTTTCAATATTAAGCACTTCAATGAAGGGCTCATAAAAATAGGAAGAAAAAGGAGAGATCAAGGTCCTAATAAAATTGAGTTTGACTTTCCCTTCGAAGGAATATATCAAAGCATACTAGAGAAAACTGTATAAACGAGCCACATGCTTGTGCCAGCTATTTCCTAGGGTATTCTATTTAACACAAAGGATATGGTTATTATGATCCTATCTTTAACAGGCTTTGCATTTCTTGTCATGTCATTTCCTAAGAACCTAAAATGTTTACTAGCTTGTCCATTCTTTCTTTTGGCTTGGGAAGCTTGTTGGGGTCACTCCCGAGTGGCCTGAATGTCCGCGGACTCCATTGGAGAAATGGACGAGGACGTTGATAATTGGTCTGGGAACTCTGTCATTGGACGAGGACTCTTTGAGGCGTCATGTCCGAGCGGTTGCTGAGGACATGGACGAGGACCCTAGTATCGTAGGCGTTGGCTCTATCTTGGTAGACCTGCAAGCGCCGTGTTTGTCAGGAGGGTTGGTCACCTACCCTGATTGGAAGTTGTGACAGCTGCAACTTCCCATGTGTCAGGTTTGCCATCTGGCACGCCAGGCGTGTGCCTGCCATGGCAGGCCTAGGGGTGTGGTCCTGCCACCCTACTGCCAGTAGGGTGGTTGGCTGTCCACCTGGCCCCTTGTATATAAATAGAGCTTGTGCCCTTGCTTGTAAAGGTGTGAGAGTTGTGACATTGTGTAGGAAGGAGCCTTGAGAGAGCTGTGGGCAAGCTTTGTTGTAAAGATAGAGTGAGAAACACTTTTAGAGAGAGATTGTACACTTGAGATTGTTTTCTTTCGTTTCAGCTTGTGTAGCTAACACTTGTAAATAATCCTTTTATAGTGTATTTCCTCGTGGTTTTTCCCTTGATTCAAGAAGAGTTTTCCACGTTAAAATCTATGTGTTCTTTCTCGTGTTCTATCGTTACTTCTTGTCCGTCCGAGAGCTCTGCTCAGTGTTGCTGTCCGAGAACCTTGTCCGCTCGGTCACCGTGCTTTCCGCGCGTTTTGCACCAACACGAATAAATTTTGAGGTAACAAAGAAAATAATCCGGACACCGAAATGTCATCCGATTAGTAAACGGATTAAACTCGGTGGACAAGAAAGCAATCAGGCAAGTAGTATACCACCCGGGCAACATAATTATAGTGTTAAATTAAGTAAAATAGCAGCCTATTAAATTCTTTTAGGCTCGGGCAGCAGGGGGCAATATATATATATACATGAATTAATTGGTAGACAGACTTATATATATAAATATTAACTAACACTTAGTAAACTTGGAGCAAGCTGAATAAGTCCCACGGCAACAGCATACACATCAGCTAAATTACTCACCAATTAAAGCCTACCATTCCAATCTGACAAACAAACTTGATGACTCAGCCTTCTTCATCTTATGCTGGCAGCAAACCATTTAGTTGGGATGATTCATCATCCTTGTGTAATTTATTTAAGCCACGTAGGGCATGTGTAGATAGAAGAGAGGAGAGGCCAACCGTGAGAGAATTAAGGGAAATTTGAGAGAAAGTGAACCGCGGGCAGTAGGGAAGAGGGGCTGCTGGAAAGTTTTGGCTAGTGTATTATTATGCTTTTTTTCATTTGTTGTTGATTTTTGGCTATTTCTTTTAAAGTATTGTTATTCCAATATTTGAGTATACTCTCTAATCTACCATATTATCACGTAGAACAGGAAGGAAAAATTTATAAAAGCCTGAATCGGCCCTTGTCGATGCTGCAGCATCAAATCCTGATGCTGATATTAACAGCTCGCTAAATTCAGCTCTAAACCAGCTATAAATCACCCAAATTATTTAGCATTCAAACCGGCCTAAACATCCCAAGTGGATGTTACATTTGTAGCTGAAAAATGGACCCTGGAACTGGTCAAGAACAGGCCTTAAACTGGCTTTAAAAGCATCCACAGAATCAGCAAAACTTGTCTTTCCTGATGCAGAATTTTGTGGCCTATAAAATAGGTTAAACGGGCAGCCAACCAAGCTGAAATAGTAAGAATAAATGTTGTGCCATCTACAAATGAACCGGTGTCTAAAGGAAACCTGAACAAGTCACTGATTAGGACTCCTAAACAATAAGGTGTCTTGCTGAATCTGCATCAGGACAAAGCTGGAAATCAACCCCTGGATCGGCCTGATCCGGACCCCAATTTGGCTGAACCGGCAGCCGAAAGTTTCCTAAGAGTCATGTGAAACTGT
>JAOVVI020014081.1:0-11627 GCA_028571085.2 Nepenthes alata | reverse complement strand
ACTAGGTGCTCGAAGGGAGTTCAGACCCCTAAACTTGACGGTTTGAATGACACCCGAACCAATACACTCATATTGATTCAGGATGAAAAGTTGTTGAAGTGGTCAAAATAGCTCAAGAACTCTGAGGGAGGAGATCAATCTAAGTATTGGTTCTACCATCAATCTTTGAGTCAGCTCCAAAACTACCGGACACTACAAAAAGAGATAGAGGCCATCGTCCAGAAAGGGCCTCTCACTAGTTTCCTACGTGACCCTAGGTAAGCCCCCAGCAAAGTAGAAGAAGATGAGCTAGAGCAGTAGTAGCAACTACGGAATTGGGTTGTGGCTAGGATAGTCAACATCATGATCATGAGATCGCCTAAGAGTAATACCTCGAACGGCCTGAAGAAAGCTTTAAATAGTAAGAAGTTGAAGGTAGGAATTAAGAATGATATTATTCGTTTTCGTGACGACGATATGACAGATGTAATAACACTCTATTCTTACCCTTTAGTTGGATCCATACTCATTTCGAATAGTACGATTGATTACCAACTAAAATGAGTCTTTATTGATAATGAAAACTCAAAATATTTGTTGTAACTCGATGCTTATTTTAAGTTCGGACTGAAAAGAATAAGATGAAATCAGCCAAGGGACCCCCATACGGTATGGACAATGAACCCATATCGATCCAAGAGACCATTAAGTTGGATGTTGCACTAGAAACGTACCCAAAAACGGTATCTCGCATGCTCACGTTTCTGGTGGTTGACCGACCCTTGATTTGCAATGCTATCTTGGTCAACCCTACCTAACAATGTTCGAGGTAGAATAAGATGAAATCAGCCAAGGGACCCCTATACGGTATGTACACTGAACCCATATCAATCTAGGAGACCATTCAGTTGGATGTTGCACTAGAAACCTACCCAAAAACGGTATCTCGCATGCTCACTTTCCTGGTGGTTGACTGACCCTTGATTTGCAATCCTATCTTGGTCAACCCTACCTAACAATGTTCGGGGTAGAATAAGATGAAATCAGCCAAGGGATCCCTATACGGTATGGACAATGAACCCATATCGATCTAGGGGACCATTCAGTTGGATGTTGCATTAGAAACGTACCCAAAAATGGTATCTCACATTCTCACGTTCCTGGTGGTTGACCGACCCTCGATTTGCAATGCTATCTTGGTCAACCCTACCTAACAATGTTCGGGGTAGTGACATTAATTTCACATCTGAAAAAAAAATTTGCAATAGTATGTGACATCGGGGAAGTCCTAGGCCACCAGTTCACTAGCTGGACATACTATTTGTCTCAAGTTACCTAGGAAACTCCTGAACAGTCAGCTGAAGACTTAGACCTCTAAGACAAAGTGACCCTACTACAGGCATTATATGGCAAGTCAATCGATCAGATCCCTCTAGATTCTGGTAAGCTTGAGAAATGTATATAAATCGAGAGCTCATTGACCGGTCAACTGCCCAACTAGTTAAGAATTCCTCCGGCAAAACTCTGACATGCTAGGGATACCGACCAAAGTAATGGTCCATAAATTGAACCTTGATCTCAATCATAACCCATTAGGCAAAAGTGAAGAAACCACTCCATGGAGATGTTAGTTGTCATACACGAGGAGGTGAAGAAGTTACTCGATGCGAGGTCCATAAGGGAGGTCAAATATCCAAATTGGCTATCAAATGTGGTTCTTGTGAAAAAGGGTAACAGAAAATGGCAAATGTGCATTGACTTTAAGGATGTGAATAAGGCATGTACAAATGATAGTTTTTCGTTACCAAGGATTGACCTATTGATGGACTCTACCTCTAAACATAAACTGCTCAGCGTCATAGATGTCTATTCGGGTTACAATCAGATCCAGATGATTCTAAAAGACGAAAACCATAATTTATTTATGACGGATTAGGGAACTTACAATTACAAGGTCATACACTTCAAATTATACGAGCAACTCGTGAACAAAATATTCAAGACCCAAGTTGAATGAAATATGGAGGTGTATATGAATGACATGCTTGTCAAAAGCAAGACAACAGACAACCATATTCACAACCTCAGAGAGACTTTCAAAATATTTCGGACATATCAGATGAAGTTGAATCCGACCAAGTGTGCATTCGGAGTATTTTTTGGAAAGTTTATGGACTTTATATTTCCAGCAGGGAATCAAAGCCAACCCTGAGAAAATCAGATCCATCATGAATATGAGCCCATCTCGAACTATGAAGGAAGTCCAGAGACTCACCAGAAAACTCACAGCGCTCTCCCGATTCCGAGCTAAATTGGTAGAAAAATATTTTTCCTTCTTCAAGGCTTGGAGAGGAATAAATGCAAGCAGCTTTCAGTAGATGACTGACTGCCAAGCTTCCTTCGAAGAGTTGAAGGAATACCTCACCAACCCTCCTCTCCTGACATCACCACAAGGAAGTGAAGAGTTGTACTTATACTTGGAAAATTTGAACACTACACTAAGTTCAGTCCCAATTATATAGTAGCCCGGGATACAATGATTGATCTATTGCATCAGCAAGGTCCTAATAGATACCGAGACTCATTACTTGCATGCCGAAAGGACTTGTCTAGCACTGGTCTATTCCACCTGGAAGTTACGACTGTACTTCCAGACATACAAGATTGTGATCCTGACGACCATCCAGTTAGGCGAGTTTGATGTGGGATTTTGACTGCAACCAACAATAAAAGGTTAGGCACTTGTAGATTTCATAGTTGAAATGGCAACCTCAATTCCTGATGCCCACAACTTAAGCGAATACTCCATCCAACAAGAGGATGCTCCAATCTGGATACTATATGTGGATGGCTCATCGACTAAACTAAGTAGCAAAGCAGGCATTGTTTTGAGGACTCCTGATGGGTCGGAGATGAAATACTCGATGACTCTCAAATTTTCAAGCACAATCATGTTGCCGAGTACGATGCGTTACTGGCAGAACTCAAGCTAGTAAAGGAATGCTCGGTAAAGAATTTAATCATCCACAATGGCTCGGAGCTCATCGTCAACCAAGTCCTCAGGAATTTCGAGATGTCTATCCTTATACTCATGAAATACCTCACTAGAGTAAAAGACCTAACCCAAACATTCAACAAGGTCGAGATAACCCGCATCCCAAGGGAGGTCATGTAGAAGGCCGATCAATTAGTGAAAGTAGCGGCAAGTGGAAATCCTGAGCAATATGTCCAAAACATGTGAGAAGTTCTTGCCTCCCCGATGATAGAGGAGCTGGAGTGGAAGGTGTTAGATCTCGAATGATAAAAATAGAATGACTCTATATAAAAGGTACCTCACTGACAGTTTTCTACTAGAAAAATCCAGAGGAAGCCAAGTGCATAAAAAGGACAGCAAGTTGGTACACCATCAACGATGGAAAGCTGTACTGACAAGGGTACTCCACCTCTTACATGCGGCATGTTATACTAGAAACTAAACACGCACTAAGCAAGGTGCACTTTGAAATTTATGGGTCACACATCGGAGGCAAAAACCTGGAGTTCAAAATTATGCAGCGAGGCAACTACTGACCAATGATGAAATGAGATGCGATGGAATTCATGAAGAAATGTAAGAACGCTCAAGTCCATGGCACCATTCCTCATCAGCCACACTTGGAACTGTAGGCCTTGCAATGTCTATGGTCGTTCACATAGTAAGGACGAAGGAAGTTTGTCATAGTCGGTATCGACTACTTCACCAAATGAGTGAAAGCCTCTCCACTAGCATGGATAACCGAACAAATACAATAGAGTTTGTTCGGTAGAGTATCGTATGCAGGTTTGGGATTCCCAAGGTCATAGTCACTGACAATGAACCAAGTCACCAGCAAATATTTCACCAAGTACTACACGAATTTGGGAATCCAATTGGTTCACACTTCCATCTCCTATCCTCAAGTAAACGGGCAAGTAAAAGTCACAAACTGAATACTACTACATGAGTTGAAGACAAAGTTAAAAGAAGTAGGGGCTCTTGGGTGGACGAATTATCTTTCATACTGTGGTCGTATAGAACGACATTGAGGGAACCTACATGAGAGATGCCATTTAGTTTATTTTACAAGATTGAAGCGATCATCCCAGTAGAGATTGAACTGCCCAACCTCAGAGTTGAAATTTTCAACCTACTCAACAACTCAGAGAGTATCTTGACTTACTTGAAGAAGGCTGAGATATAGTAAGACTACACACAACAACTTATCAGCAACGAATCAGCCGATATTACAACAAGAAAATGAAAGCACGCTAATTTGAGGTAGGGGACCTAATTCTATGGAGTATAAAGGCAATGGACAAAGATACCAATACCCGAATTGTGAGGGGACGTTTCTCATCTCAGCGATTATCTGGAGCGATGCATACAAGCTATGCACTCAACATAGCAAATTGGCCCTACGGACATGGAACACATTCCACCTCAAAAAGTGTTACCAATAATCTCTTGTAGAAGACAGATAAGTCCAGCATATATCACACGAGTTTCTTGTACTATGTACCACATTTTAATTAATAAAACAATTATTTGTTTGATTTATTGATCATGTGAACGCATAAAATCAAATGACTAAGACTGCTCCTAAGTCGGGTGAACGCCTTTTCCTTCAACGGAACCAGCTGTGACCCGGTTACAAACTTTGGTCCAGCTAATCCAACGGCCCAAATGAGATCAAACCCTAAACCTTAATCCAACAATCGAGCAACCTACATAAGGTCAAATATTACGGCCCAGGGGAGATTGCAGACAAAAGTCGAACCTTCCCATCAAAGCGGCCACAAAAACCTTAGGAGGCTTTATTAGCATGCGTGTGACGACATCCATCGGAATGAGAGAGTACCATCAATTAACGACAGTTGGTGAATTAGGATTAGACACACTAAAGCAACGACATTCGTTAACAAGACTAAGCACTAATATTCTGTTCGAACGACAGGTTAGGCTTCACTAGAGCCCAACGACTACGAAAACTAAACCCAGTCGGCCCCAATGTAGCTCACCAACAAACACACTATGATGTCCTCTCATAGGAGAGAGCACCAGCATGCCATGATTTCCTCCCACAGGAATGAGCGCAACCGGACAAACGCATCCTATCAAGCTTGGCAATGATAGCGATAACACTTAGTTAGCAAAAAGACTCCCAGCACTATAACTTCCTCTTGGCGGAACGAGCACAATAGGACCTATATGTTCGAGCTAAGCCCGATGACAATAGTAATAACGCATAGCCTACAAACGAAGAAATATTGAATAAAGACATTCGCCTTATGCATAGAAACATCGGCGATGATGATGAAAACGTTCTAGTGGATTTATTAAAGAGTCAAAATGTACATCAAGGAGAATCCATCTACTCTAAAGATATAAAATACTGCTTATACCTATGACTCAAATAAGCGACTATCCTAAGGTAGGGAGCTCCTCGGTGAGCGTGGTGAAGGCTCCCCTCCTCTCTTCGAGAAGTCAACCAATTCTGATCTACATCAAGTACCGATGTTCCTCGGGTCGAGGAAGCCAATAGGAAAGTTTGGAGCCACTAAGGATGTGATCCGTCTACAGAGACAAATGCTATCCTAGAATCTATTGTTCAATACATAGCCAATTTTTCTTCGGACTGAACCAGGTCCTCAACTCTCCCTCAAGTTGGGCACACTCGCCCTAAAGATCAGCAAGTTGCTACCCAACCCCCCAAAGTGTATCCCCGAACAAGGCAATCCAATCCAAAGCTTGAGATGTTTCCTCTGAGAGCTCTTGGGATCTTACCTTGGATTTGGCCAGCTCATGGTTGAGGTTGGCAGCCCGCTCTTGACTCTGTCGAGCCTCGACAACGGTAATATTCACTCTACCCTCCATCTCTTTGAGGATGGTAGGATCAGAACATGCCTGGGACAAGCAAGAGATCTTAGCATCTCATTGGTGTAAACGTGCCTCCATCAGAAGTAGCGCCTCCTGTGATTGCAAGCAAAAGACAAGTGATCAAACAAGGATAACCGTAGGTGCAAAAACAAGAAGCTACATAGCTCGTATCTCAATGAAAGGTGACTCCTTCAAGGATGAAGAGCTTGGTGGAGTCTCATGTGAAGAAGCAGACAGAGTCCTCCAACCTAGTAGAGGCATTGCATGATGGTAGAGAGGCACCTTGGGAATAGGAGGTGAAGGAGAAGCACCTAAAACCTCTAGGATATCAGGTGTTGAAGCCTTCGAGCGAGGCATCTCATTAGCCGCCACCACCTCTGCATTATTATCTATTTGAGCTTCAACTGCTCAATAACTGCTAGGACCCTTGTCACAAATTGCTTTCCCACCACCTACATCCGTGAATACTTATACCAAATAATATATATTAATTATCATATATATATATATTGCACAGGATCCATATTATTACCACGTCTATAAGTTGTGCCAACACTATATGTATAAAAATACAGTGTCAAACCTTTCAAAGATACTTATTAGGAACCAAACTTTATTACCATAAAATTTACGAAAGTATAACTAATAACCATAACAATAATTTACGGAAGCATAAACTCATGTTCATTTCATTACAAAATCCATTACATGCTCTCATATATTTACTACATGTCGTCAAAATACAATATGCCAATCAGCCTAACACTTTGATCATTACCCCTACTCATCTGGTATAAACTTCTGGTCGCCATCTGAGGGGTTAGAAAATGACAAGTGAGTGAGCCAAATACTCAATAAGGTACAAATAAATAATGACATGCATGTTTATACTTAAAAGAAACATATACAGATATCAAAGGAATATGATCCATATAAAACATGTATGAACTTTTAATTTTTATTTTCTGAGTTTTTAATTATCATTTTCCTTTAGGGACTAGGGCTAGTCGGCCTTACCAACTAATGGAGCGGTCAATCGAGAAAAATATTTGTATACTTTCAAAAAATCTAAGGCACAAACCCACGCAATTCAACATCCCGTGGTGAGCAGTATACTTTTAATATAGTATACAGGGCAAAATAACAAAAATGCTGCCAAAAGTACCTCCACAGCCGAGGGACATTCCTCGAGTTTCTACTGTAATATCCTAAGACATGTAAGGGAATCTCACCCGCTGAAAATAATTCTTTAATCCAATTTCTTATCCCATGCTGAAAATTTTATATGAAAACTTTTACATTATTCATATTCTTTTTCCATGATTTTCTCCATTCCAGGAGAAAATATTTATTCAAATGAAACTTACAAACCTTCCTTATACTTTTTCATAATATCAAAAATATACTCACCAAATGTGATAATTATGACTTATAACAGTAATTAATGCATTTTTTTTGATTTCATAACTTTATCATTAATCTTTTTACATGCGTTAAAAATTCAGATTTAACATATGTTACATTCGACTGATTCGGTTGTCAACTCAAAATTTGACTTTGGGGCTAACTCGATTAATTTCTTTAGTTAATTTTTAGTTCAATTTTCTAAGGACTCAATTTTCGGTTTGGGACCAAGTTAATGGTTGATACGTGAACCGGTTAATTTGGCATGCTAGCCGATTCATCCAGCTGGTTCAAGGCCCAGTTCGAGGACCAGTTCGGGTCTTAATTTTTTATCGTGAATATTTTATTATTATCTTATATTATCCTAATAAAGTTTTTGGTGCTGATTCATCTGGTTTGGAAGCTGAAACTAAACCGTTCAGTGGCTTTAATTCCAGCACATGCTAGAAAGCTAGCTGGAAGCTTCTAGGGCCCAGTACAGTATTATTTCGGTGGTATTTTTGGCCTCAATTTTATAGGTCGATAGCTCAACCTTAATACTTGTTAATTTGGCTGGGTCGGGTGCTGGATCAATCGGTTTCGGGCTGATTTGGTTTATTTCTTCAAGCTGCCCGGTTCAGCATCAGGGATGCTAAATTCGGTATGGTCCAATTTAGAAGGCCAGTTCAATATTCACCTCAGGGAGTTTGAGGAGGCCAATTTATTGGTAAATAACTTAGTCTCAGTAGATTTTACGTTGGCTGGGTCGGCAGCTAGTTCAACCGAATTGGGTCCGTTTCAATCCATTTATCCTAAGTTGCCAATTCAGCATCAACAAGGATACTCAGGGACTAGTTCTTTCATTACCGATTTTATAGCCAATTCTAGACCAATTCTTGGCTGGTCCAAGGAATCCTATTATAGCTAAGAGACTCATGTTCAAAATTATATTTGGTTCCTAGCCGGTTTAAGTTGATTTCTCTGCTGGTATAGGTCATAATTTACATACAAGGATTCTGCATCAGCATCTCCTAATGCAACTGATTCTTGTTTCTATTTTAGTGACCATTTCACGATCAGTTTAGGGTCAAATTTTATAAGGTGATGCTCCCACACGACCATAAGACACTTAAGTCATTGTGGCTACCGGTTCAGACCATTTGGGGTCTGGTTAGTAGGCTGCAAATTTGGATATCAACATAACTACTGAAATTGAGATTGTTACTGATTTAAGAACCGGTTCAATGATCGGTTCAACTCATTTCCATGAACAATTTTTTCACGACATAGGTAAGATATTAAGCTGGTTGTACACAAAATTTGGGCATGTTTGGAGACTATATAGTCACCGAATTAGCCAAATATAGATGTTGTTCTGCTTCTGCATTCTGCCTTCAAGAATTCAGCCGAGTATAACATATGCCAACATGATAATATGAGCAAGAATATAACACAAGGCAAGTATTAGAACGGTAATACTTGGAAGAATGATCAATAATCAATAGTAAGGAAAGAAAGGAGTCAAGTACACTTGCCAAAATATTCAGCTACACTCCTTGTTGCCTACTGATTTCCGGTTTTGCTTTCCTTCACCTCCTCTCGGTTCCCTCTATTTTTCTTCTATTTCCCTTCTGTTTTCTCTCCTTACCTCCCACGTTTTTCTTTCTTTTTTACTCTCCTCACTTCCTCACACGTTCTTATAAATATCAGAATTGAGGTACTGAGTCATTAACCCAATTAACACCTCATAATCTCCCCTTTTGCATCACTAGCAAGGTGGCTTAATTCTTGCTGAATCATCACCTGTTTGGCCTCTAAATATGCTTCCTTGTGTTAGTCATCTATTGGTTAAATTTAACTAATGTTGTGCTGCCTATGTCACCCTTTTCCTCCCATGAATTTTAGCCGTACTGGGGTCAAAATTGGCTGCGGCTACTACCACTTCAGCAGCTTGCAGCCGGCTCCCATTTCAGCAGCTCCCACTGATTTCTCTCTACTTATTTGGCTAAGTGATCAAGCCATTAAGTTGTTGAGAAGGCCGCCGAGCTGGTTGCTAAATTATACAATTGCCCGTGCCCTGAATTATCCCAGCTGAATTTTGTTGCCAGCCATTCTCTTTCTTATTTTTACTGCTACACGGTTCCCTCTCTTAAGCTGCTTGAGTTGTAGCTGCCTGAGTTGCTGATGTATGCAGCCATAAGCTACTTCCTTATTCCCCTAAATTTTGCTAAGTGTTGGTACCTTGCTAACCGGTTCTGTCTTGGTTGAGAAAAGCCCCAAATTTTGGGTATTGGTGGCTGTTGCCGTCGGTTTGCTTCAGCTACTTGCTGAAGTTTGGTGAAAATAAGCAGCTATATAAGCTGCTTCTTAAGTTCCCATATTTTGCTAAGTGTTGGTGCCTCACCACCCGTGTGATACTTGGTGAAAAAGTTTTCAATTAAAGATTGTAGCTACTGTCGGGTTGCTCACGCTAATGCCATGGAGGTTTGTGGCTAGAAAATTCAGGTTTTATGATTCCCTGTTGGATGTATTTTGGCTGCCCTCATGGCTGAATTTCAGTCACATTTTTGCTCGGGTCCTTTTTCCGAAATCAGGTTTTAGTTTGGTTGCTAATCAGATTAATTTCATGGCTAACTATCCTCCCATTCTTTGGAATCAATTCGGTTGTTATTTGAATCTCTTAACCGGTCTGTTGGATTTAATTTGCCTCATAACAGCATCACAAGAAAATTTGACACAACCCCTTTCTTGTATTGAAAAGAAATGATCAGGCTAGAGATAATCTGCTAGTTTTATTCCATAGAGATTCAAATCGAAATATCGAGGAATATAGATAAAGGAAAGATGAGAGAAAGAGGTAATTATATATATAACAATGAGATCATTGAATGTAAGCCTTACAGCCCTTCTCAACAAAAACAGCAAGAGAGTTGGGTGTAGGTTCGTCAGGTGACGAATTGATGATGACAATGACCCCGTACTCAGTTAAGGTTGGAGCATTGATCGGCTCACTTGGGCTGCCAGTCCTAGGGGCCACTTATTCCCAAAGTAGAAGGCATAGGGGGCTCATTGCCTTTGGCAAACTCGGGCACCTCCTCAAAAACTTGGTGAACTGGAGAAGAAGAGACGGAGCTGGGCCTCCTAGACGACTTGCTAGCATCAAGTGCCACCTCCGCGATGGCCAAGATGTTAGAGGAGGAGGAACAGGACAGAGCCACTCGGTTAGCCGCCTTTTTAGGAGAGTCCTAGATGTACAACATCTTCAGTTTCCTCTTAGGCTAGTGAAGTGGCAGAGTTGTAACATTTGTCCCTCCCTCCCAAAACTCTCACTCAGCTTGTGCGAATGCCATTGCAGATAGCCAATAATCCTTTATGCAAAAGGAGTCTGAATGCTTCGCCATAAGCTTCGTCTGCAGCTTCATCACGGATTCCTCCTAATCCAAGATATCTCTAGTATAGGTGGTCTCCACTCTGCCTCATTTGTTGGAAGTGGCCCAGTCAAAAGGGATTCACAAATAATAGAATAGGTCCTTCCAATCCTTTACCAAATTTGGATTTCCCCTGCTTATTCAATATTGCCTACGAAGGGTGATCAAAATCCAATCTGCCTTCTGGTTGGACCGAAAGATCGCCTTCACAATTTAGGTGTCCAAGGAATGTCCATGGTGGCGGAAGAAGACACACAAGGAAACCAAACATTGGACAGCATTAAGCTAGAAGCATGCTACCAGAATATCAAGAGGCACCAGGATCTCGTACACCTCCTGTACAAAGGGGGTACGAAGGCCTTCCTTCAGATGGCCCTCGTAAATGATGATAAATACATGCCGTGGGGAACAAGCCATGTCATCATTGATGGGAAACACATACGAGATCATGCTCGTGATATTGTATTGGGTGTACAAAGACTCGACGTTATGGGAAATAAGAACAGATGAGATCGCTTTGATACCTTGGGAAGCCACGAAAAGTAAGAAAGGCAGACTAGGACAAAGTGATTCGAATCAAGAAGAGAAGTGCAGGAAGCGTCAAAGGTTTAGAGTTTAAATAGTCGATGCCCTGACCCAAAAACGACATTGTTTGAGGATATTTAGGAGGCATGTCTCCTTAATGACCATAACATGTGCCCACACCGTAGAGTATCGCGGCACATTAATTTGCTGGGCTGGTTATGATGATTAATGTGACACCTCCCTGTGCAGCTTACTACCAACGGGTGTCTCAAACAATCAGTAACTGACGATGTGACACAAATAATGATTTCCTGACACGCCATTTACCAAGATAGCAAATGTGACGGACCAGATTATTCTCCATTGAATAACCTCCGTCAATGGTAACACAACCCTAAGTCCATAATTAAGCTATG
>JAOVVI020014080.1:0-11627 GCA_028571085.2 Nepenthes alata | reverse complement strand
GGCACGACCCTATCTTTGATACCATCAAGGACCATTGTGGATACTGTTTGCTATGGGCCTGAAAGCCCTCACGGTTTTTCTCAAAATGCGTCCACCAGGGAAAGGGATACCCAGCACATTTAAGCGAATCATTTCCCCCTTTCAAAAGCCGATGTGGGACATTACCTTACAATGCACGGCCCTGTCTCTCATACCATCAGGGACAATCATGGATTTTGTCCACTTTGGGCCAAGAAGCCCTCACGGTTTTCCTCCAAATACGTCCACCAGGGAAAGGAATACCAAGCGTCTTTACGCAAATTATTTCCCTTTCCAAACCTGATGTGGGATATTGCCCTACAGGAAATGGCCCTGTCTCTGTTTCCTTTAGGGACTGTTTTGGATATTGTCCGCTTTGGGCCCGGAAGCTTTCACGATTTTTAACAAAATCCGTCCACCACGGAAAGGGATACCCTGTACCTTTAAGTGAATTATTTCCACTTTCCAAAGCCGATGTGGGATATTACCCTACATGGTGCGGCCCTGTCTCTAATTCCATTAGGGACCATCATGGATACTATCCACTATAGACCTGGATGCCCTCACGGTTTTCCTCAAAATGCATCCACCAGGGAAAGGGATTCCTATCGCCTTTAAGAGAATCGTTCTCCCTTTCCAAAGCCGATGTGGGACATTATCCTACATAGCACGGCTCTGTCTCTGATACCATCAGGGACCATCTTTGATACCATCCGCTTTGGGCTTGGAAGCCCTCACGGTTTTTTGCCAAATTCATACACCAGGGAAAGGGACACCTAACACCTATAAGCAAATCGTTCCCCCTTTCCAAGGCCGATGTGGACATTGACCTACATAGAATGGCCCTGTCTCTGATACCATTAGGGACCATCGTGTATACTTTTTGCTTTTGGCTTGGAAGCCCTAACGGTTTTCCTCCAAACGCATCCACGAGGAAAAGGATACCCAGTGCCTTTAAGCAAATCGTTCCCCCTTTTCGAAGTCGATGTGGGACATTACCCTACATGGAATGACGCTGTCTCTGATACCATCAGGAACCATCATGGGTACTATCCGCTTTTGGCATGGAAGCCCTCACGATTTTTCTCTAAATGCGTCCACCACGAAAAAGTATACCCAGCGCCTTTAAGCAAATCGTTCCCTTTTCCAAAGCTAATGTGGGACATTGCCCTACATGGCATGGCCCAATTTCTGATTCCATCAGGGACCATCATGGATACTGTCCGCTTTGGACCTGGAAGCCCTCACGATTTTCCTCAAAACACATCCACCTGGGAAGGGGATACCCAGCGCCTTTAAGAGAATCGTTCCCCCTTTCCAAAGCCGATGTGGGACATTACCCTACATGGCACGACTCTGTCTCTGATACCATTAGGAACTACCGTGGATACTGTCCGGTTTGGACATGGAAGCCCTCACGGTTTTCCTCCAAATGCATAAACCAGGGAAAGGGATACATAGTGTCTTTAAGGAAATTATTCCCCCTTTCCAAAGCCGATGTGAGGCATTGCCATACATGGCACGACCCTGTCTCTGATACCATCAAGAACCATCGTGGACACTGTCTGCTTTGGGCCATGAAGCGCTCACGGCTTTCCTCCAAATGCTTCCACGAGGAAAGGGATACTCGGTGCCCGTTAAGCAAATCGTTCCATATTTCCAAAGCCGATGTGGGATATTTTCCTACATGGCAAGATCTTGTCTCTGATACCATCAGGGACCATTGTGGATACTGTCTGCTATGTGCTTTGAAGCCCTCACGGTTTTTCTCAAAATGCGTCCACTATAAAACGGGATTCCAAGTGGCTTTAAGCGAATCATTTCCTCGTTTCAAAGCCGATGTGTGACATTGCCATAAATGGGACGGCCCTGTCTATGATACCATCAGGGACAATCATGGATCTCTCAGCTTTGGTCTTGGAAGCCCTCACGATTTTTCTCAAAATGCATCCACCAGGAAAAGGGATGCCCAGCGCCTTTAAGCGAATCATTCCCCCATTCCAAAGCCGAAGTGGAACATTGCCCTACATGGCACGGACCTGTCTCTGATACCATCAGGGACCATCGTGGATACTACCTGCTTTGGGCCTGGAAGCCCTTACGGTTTTCCTACAAATTTATCCACGAGGAAAAGGGATACCTAGTGCCTTTAAGCGAATCGTTTCTCCTTTCCAAAGCCGATGTGGGATATTGCTCTACATGGCACGACCTTGTCTGTGATACCACCAGGTACCAGTGTGAATACAGTCCGTTATGGGCCTAGAAGCCCTCACGATTTTCCTCAAACTGTGTCCACTACGAAAATTGATACCCAGCACTTTTAAGCGAATCATTCCCCCTTTCAAAAGCCGATGTGGGACATTGCCCTACATGGCACGGCCCTATCTCTGATACAATTAGGGACCATCGTGGATACTGTCCACTTTGGGCCTTGAAACCCTCATGGTTTTTCTTAAAATACGTCCACTAGGGAAAGGAATACCCAGCGCCTTTACGAGAATCTTTCCCATTTTCAAAGCCGATGTGGGAGATTGCCCTACATGGCATGGCCCTTACTTTGATTCCATGAGGGACTGTTATGGATATTATCCGCTATGGGCTTGGAAGCCCTCACGACTTCCTCAAAATGCATCCACCAAGAAAAGAGATACGCACTGCCTTTAAGCGAATCGTTCCCCTCTCCAAAGTCGATGTGGGACATGGCCCTACATGGCACAGCCCTGTCTCTGATTCCATCAGGGACCTTCGTGGACACTTTTTGCTTTGGGCCTTGAAGCACTCATGGTTTTCCTCCAAACGCGTACACGACGAATGGGATACCCAGTGCCTTTAAGTGAATCATTCCCCCTCTCCAAAGCCGTTGTGCAAAATTACCCTATATGGCACGGCCCTATCTCTGATACCATTAGGGACCATTGTGGATACTGTCCGCTCTGGGCCTGGAAGCCCTCACAGTTTTCATCAAAATGCGCCCACTAGAAAAAGGGATACCCAGCACCTTTAAGAAAATTGTTCCTCTTTTTAAAGCCGATGTGGGACATGGCCCTACATGGCACGGTCCTATCTCCAATACCATCAGGGACCATCATGGACACTGTCCGCTTTGGGCCTGGAAGCTCTCACGGTTTTCCTCCACACGCGTGCACGAGAAGAGGGATACCCAACGCCTTTAAGTGAATCGCTCCTCCGTTCCAAAGCCGATGTGGGACATTGCCCTTCATGTCACGACCCTGTCTCTGATACCATCAGGGACCATTATGAATATTGTCCGCTATGGGCCTAGAAGCCCTCACGATTTTCCCCAAAATACATCCACCAGGGAAAGGGATACCCAGTGCCTTTAAGCAAATCGTTCTCCCTTTCTAAAGCCGATGTGGGACATTGCCCTACATGGCACGGCCCTATCTCTGATTCCATTAGAGACCATCGTGGATAATGTCCACTTTGGACCTGGAAGCCCTCACGGTTTGTCTCAAAACCCATCCACCAGGGAAAGGGATACCCAGTGCCTTTAAGAAAATCGTTTCCCTTTCCAAAGCCGATGTGGGACATTTCCCTACATGGCATGGCTCTGCCTCTGATACGAGTAGGGAACATCGTGGATACTGTCCGCTTTAGACCTGGAAGCCCTTACGGTTTTTCTCCAAACGTATACACCAGGGACTGGGATATCCAGCGCCTTTAAGCAAATCGTTCCCCCTTTCCAAAGCCAATGTGGGACATTGCCCTACATGGCACGGACCTATCTTTGATTCCATCAGGGACCATCGTGGATACTTTTTGCTTTGGGCTTTGAAGCCCTAATGGTTTTCCTCTAAATGCGTCCACGTGGAAAGGGATTCTCAGCGCCTTTAAGTGAATCTGTCTCCCTTTCCAAAGCTGATGTGGGACATTGTCCTACATGGAACAGCCATATCTCTGATACTATGAGGAACCATCGTGGATACTGTCCGCTTTGGGCTTGGAAGCCCTCACGGTTTTTCTCTAAATGCATCCACTAAGGAAAAGTATACCTAGCGCCTTTAAGCAAATCGTTCACCTTTCCAAATCTGATGTGGGACATTACCCTACATGGCATGGCCCTATTTCTAATTCCATCAGGGACGATTGTGGATACTGTCCACTTGGGTCTGGAAGCCCCCATGATTTTTCCTCAAAATGCGTCCACCATGGAAATGGATACCCATCGCCTTTAAGTGAATCATTCCCCCTTTCCAAAGCCGATGTGGGAAATTGCCCTACATGGCATTGCCTTGTCTCTGATACCATCACGAACCATTGCGGATACTGTCCGCTTTGGGCCTTGATGCCCTCACGGTTTTTCTCAAAATACGTCCACCAGGAAAAGGGATACCCAGCGCCTTTAAGTGAATTGTTCCCCTTTCCAAAGCCGATGTGGGACATGGCCCTAAATGGTACGGCCCTGTCTCTGATACCATCAGGGATGATCGTGGACACTGTCCACTTTGGGCCTAGAAGCCCTCACAGTTTTCCTCCAAATGCGTCCATGAGGAAAGGGAAACCCAACTCCTTTGAGCGAATCATTACTCATTTCCAAAGCCGATGTGGGACATTACCCTACATGGCATGGCCCTGTCTCTGATACAATCAAGGACCATTATGGATACTATTCACTATGGGCCTGGAAGCCCTCAAGATTTTCCTCAAAATGCATCCACCAGAGAAAGGGATACCCAGTGCCTTTAAGCGAATCATTTCCCTTTCCAAAGCCGATGTGGGATATTACCCTACATGGCATGGCCCTGTCTCTAATACCACTAGGGACCATCGTGGATACTATCCGTTTTGGGCCTTGAAGCCCTCATGGTTTCCTCCAAATGCGTCCACCAGGGAAAGGAATACCCAGCACCTTTACGAGAATCGTTCCCCTTTCCAAAGCCGATGTTTGAGATTACCTTAAATGACACGGCCCTATCTCTGATTCCATCAGGGACTATTATGGATATTATCCGCTTTGGGCCTCGAAACCTTCATAGTTTTCCAAAAAATGCGTCAACCAGGGAAAAGATACCGAGCTCCTTTAAGCGAATCGTTCCCCCTTTCTAAAGCCGATGTGGTATATTGCCTTACATGGCACGACCCTGTCTCTGATAACATCAGGCACCATCAAGGACACCATCCTCTTTGGGACTTGAAGCTCTCACGGTTTTCCTCAAAATGCGTCCACCACGAAAAGGGATACCCTGCGCCTTTAAGCCAATCATTTCCCCTTTCCAAAGCTGATGTGGGATATTGCCTTATATGACACAGCCCTGTCTCTGATATCATATGGGACTATCGTGGATACTGTCCGCTTTGGGCCTTGAATCCCTGATGGTATTCTTCCAAATGTGTGAACAGGGGAAAGGATACCCAACATCTTTAATCGAATTATTCCTCCTTTTAAAAGCCGATGTGGACATTGCCCAACATGGCATGACGCTGTCTCTGATACCATCAGGAACTAGTGTGGATACTGCCGCTATGGGCCTAGAAGCCCTCATGGTTTTCCTCAAAATTCGTTAACAAGGGAAAGGGATACCCAGAACCTTTAAGCGAATCGTTCTCCATTTCCAAAGCTGATGTGGGACATGGCCGTACAAGACACGACCCTATCTCTGATACCATCAGAGACCAGTCTGCTTTGGGCCTGGAAGCCCTCACTATTTTCCTCAAAACTCATCCACCAAGGAAAGGAATGCCCAGCGTCTTTAGGCAAATCGTTTTCCCTTTCCAAAGCCAATATGGGACATTGCCCAACATGGAACAGCCCTGACTTTGATACCATCAGGAACTATCATGGATACCGTTCGCTTTTGGCCTGGAAGCCCTCACATTTTTTCTCTAAATGCGTCCACCAGGGAAAAGTATACCCAGCGCCTAAAGGTAAATCGTTCCCCTTTCTAAAGCCGATGTGGGACATTGCCTACTTGGCACAGCCCTGTCTTTGATTACATCAGGGACCACCGTGGACACTGTCCTCTTTGGGCCTGGAAGCCCTCATGGTTTTCCTCCAAACGCGTCCACTAGAAAAGGGATACCTAGCGCCTTTAAGCGAATCATTCCCCCTTTCCAAAGCCGTTGTGTGAAATTTTCCAACATGGCACGGCCTATCTCTGATACCATCAGGGACCATTGTGGATACTGTCTACTTTAAGCCTGAAAGACCTCACGGTTTTTCTCTGAATGCATCCACGAGGAAAGGGATACCCAGTACCTTTAAGCGAATTATTCCTCCTTTCAAAAGCCGATGTGGGATATTTCCTAACATGACATGACCCTGTCTCTGATACCATGAGGGACCAATGTAGATATTGTCCGCTATGGGCCCAGAAGCCCTCACGATTTTCCTCAATATGCGTCCACCAAGGAAAGGGATACCCAGCACCATTAAGCGAATCGTTACCCCTTTAAAAGCCGATGTGGGACATTAGCCTACATTGCACGGCCCTGTCTCTGATACCATCAGGGACCATCGTGGATACTGTCCGCTTTGGGGCTTGAAGCCCTCACGGTTTTCCTCTAAATGCGTCCACCAGGGAAAGGAATACTCAGCGCGTTTACGCGAATCGTTCCCCTTTCCAAAGTCAATGTGGGACATTGCCCTACATGGCACAGCCCTGTCTCTGATTCCATCAGGGATTGTTATGAATATTGCCTACTATGGGCCATGAAGCCCTACGGTTTTCCTAAAAATGCGTCCATAAATAAAAGGGAGACCCAGCGCCTTTAAGCGAATCGTTCTCCTTTCCAAAGCCGATGTGGGACATGGCCTTACGTGGCACTACCCTATCCCTGATACCATCAGGGACCATCGTGGACACTGTCCACTTTGGGCCTGGAAGCCCTCACGATTTTCCTCCAAATACATCCACGAGGAAACGGATACCCAGCGCCTTTAAACAAATCGTTCACCCTTTCCAAAGCCGATGTGGGAGATTTCCCTACATGGCATAGCCCTATCTCTAATTATATTGGGGACCATTATGAATATTGTCCTCTTTGGTCCTGGAAGACCTCACAGTTTTTTTCAAAATGCATCCACAAGGAAAAGGGATACCCAGCGCCTTTAAGCGAATCGGTCCCCCTTTCCAAAGCCGATGTGGGACATTGCCCTACATGGCACGACCCTGTCTTTGATACCATCAGGGACCAGTGTGGATACTGTCCGCTATAAGCCTAAAAGCCCGCACAATTTTTTCCTCAAAATGCGTCCACTAGGGAAGGGGATACCCAGTACCTTTAAGTGAGTCGTTCCCCCTTTCAAAAGCCGATGTGGGATATTTCCTTAAATGGCACGGCCTTGTCTCTGATACCATCAGGGACTATTATGGAAACTGTCTGCTTTGGGCCTTGAATTCCTCATGGTTTTCCTCCAAACGTGCCCACCTGTGAAAGGAATACTCAGCGCCTTTATACGAATCATTCCCTTTTCCAAAGCCGATGTGGAAGATTGCCCTACATGGTACAGCCCTGTCTCTGATTTCATCAGGGACTATTACGGATATTGTTCGCTATGGGCCTGAAAGCCCTCACGGTTTTCCTAAAAATACGTCCACTAGGAAAAGGGAAACCCAGCACCTTTAAACGAATCGTTCCCTTTTAAAAGCCGATGTGCAACATGGCCCTAGGTGGCACGACCCTGTCTCTGATACCATCAGGGACCATCGTGGACACTGTCCACTTTGGGCCTGGAAGCCCTAACGGTATTCCTCTAAACACGTCCATGAGGAAACGGATACCCAACGCCTTTAAGCAAATCGTTCCCCCTTTCCAAAGCTGATGTGGGATATGGTCATACATGGCATGACCCTGTCTCTGATACCATCAAAGACCATTGTGGATACTGTCTGCTTTCGGCCTAGAAGCCCTCACGATTTTCCTTAAAACTCATCCACAAGGTAAGGGATACCCAGCGCCTTTGGGCTAATTATTTCCCCTTTCCAAAGCCGATGTGGGACATTACCCGACATGAAACGGCCCTGTCTTTGATACCATTAGGAACCATCATGGATACTATTCGCTTTGGGCCTAGAAGCCCTCACGATTTTTCTCTAAACACGTTCACTAGGGAAAAGTATACCCACCGCCTTTAAGCAAATCGTTCCCCTTTCCAAAGTCGATGTGGGACATTGCCTACATGGCACGGGCCTATCTCTGATTTCATCAGGGACCATCGTGGACACTGTCCGCTTTGGGCCTAGAAGCCCTCACAATTTTCTACAAAATGCATCCACCAGGAAAAGCGATACCCAGCGCCTTTAAGCGAAGTGTTCCCCTTTTCAAAGTCGATGTGGGACAAGGGCCTACATGGCACGGCCCTGTCTCTGATTCCATCAGAGACCATCGTGGACACTGTCCGCTTTGGGCCTGGAAGCCCTCACGATTTTCCTCAAAACGCGTCCACCAGGGAAAGAAATACTCGACGCCTTTACGTAAATTAATCCCCTTTCCAAAGCCGATGATGGAGATTGCCCTACATGGCACGACCCTGTCTCTGATACCATCAGGGACCAGTGTGGATATTGTCTGCTATGGGCCTAGAAGCCCTCACGGTTTTTCTCAAAATGCAACCACTATGAAAAGGGATACTTAGCTACTTTAAGTGAATCGTTCCCTCTTTCAAAAGCAAATGTGGGACATTGCCCTACATGGCATGGCCCTGTCTCTGATACCATCAGGGACCATCGTGGATACTATCTGCTTTGGGCCTTGAAGCCCTCACAGTTTAACTCCGAATGTGTCCACTGGAAAAAGGAATATTGAGCACCGTTATGTGAATCGTTCCCCTTTTTAAAGCCGATGTGGGAGATTGGCCAACATCACACAGCCCTGTCTCTGATTCCATCAAGGACTGCTGTGGATATTGTCTGCTATGGGCCTGGAAGCCCTCACGATTTTCCTTAAAATACGTTCACCAGGAAAAGGGAGACCAAGCGCCATTAAGTGAATTGTTCCCCTTTCCAAAGCCGATGTGGGATATGACCCTACATGGCACGACCTTGTCTCTAAAACCATCAGGGACCATCGTGGACACTGTCCACTTTGGGACTGGAAGCCCTCACGATTTTCCTGCAAATGCATCCACGATGAAAGGGATACCCAGTGCCTTTAAGTGAATAATTTCTCCTTTCCAAAGCCGTTGTGAGAAATTTCCCTACATCGCACAGCCCTATCTCTAATACCATTGGGGACTATTGTGGATACTGTCCGCTTTGGGCGTGGAAGACCACACAGTTTTCCTCAAAATACATCCAAAAGAAAAAGAGATACAGAGGGCCTTTAAGCAATTCGTTCCCCATTCCAAAGCCGATATGGGACATGGCCCTACAAGGCACGGCCCTGTCTCTGATACCATCAGTGACCATCGTGGACACTGTCCGCTTTGGGCTTGAAAGCCCTGACGGTTTTCCTCCAAACACGTCCACGAGGAAAGGGATACCCAACGTCTTTAAGCGAATCATTCCTCCTTTCCAAAGCCAATGTGGGACATTGCCCTACATGGCATGACCCTGGCTCTAATACAATTAGGGACCATTGTGGATACTGTCCGCTATGGGCGTAGAAGCCCTCAAGGTTTTCCCTAAAATGCGTCGACCAGGGAAAGGGAAACCCAGCACCTTTAAGCGAATCATTCTCCCTTTCCAAAGTCGAGGTGGGACATTGCCCTACATGGCACGGCCCTATCTCTTATTCCATCATGGATCATCGTGGATACTGTCCGCTTTGGACCTGGAATCCCTCACGGTTTTCCTCAAAACGCATCCACTAGGGAAAGGGATACACAGCGCCTCTAAGAAAATCGTTCGCCCATTCCAAAGACTATGTGGGACATTGCCCTACATTGCATGGCCTTGTCTCTGATACTATCAGCAACCATCGTGGATACTTTCTACTTTAGGCTTGGAAGCCCTAACGGTTTTCCTCCAAACGCATCCACGAGGAAAGGGATACCCAGTGCCTTTATGCGAATCATTCCCCCTTTCCAAAGCCGATGTGGGACATTGCCCTACATGGAATGACCTTGTCTCTAATACGATCAGGAACCCTCGTGGATACTTTCCGCTTTGGACCTGGAAGCCATCTTGGTTTTTCT
Organism: Nepenthes alata; assembly: GCA_028571085.2. Lineage (NCBI taxonomy): Eukaryota > Viridiplantae > Streptophyta > Magnoliopsida > Caryophyllales > Nepenthaceae > Nepenthes > Nepenthes alata. Next base: position 1,513 of record JAOVVI020014080.1, on the reverse strand, counting down.
CTGAATGCGTCCAACAGGGAAAAGTATACCCAGTGCCTTTAAACAAATCATTCACTTTCCAAAGACGATGTGCGACATTTTCCTACATGGCCTTTTTCTGATTGCGTCAGGAACCATTGTAGATACTGTCCGCATTGGGCCTGGAAGCCCACACGGTTTTTCCTCAAAATGCATCCAACATGGAAATGGATGCCCAGCGCCTATAAGCGAATCATTCCCCTTTACCAAGCCGAGGAGGGAAATTTCCTAATACGGCAAGGCCCTGTCTCTGATAAGATCAGGGACCATTGTGTATACTGTCCGCTTTGGGCCTGGAAGCCCTCACAGTTTTTATAAAAATATGTCAACAAGGAAAAGGGATACCCGGCGCCTTTAAGCGAATCATTCCCCTTTCCAAACCCGATGTGGGATATGGCCCTACATGGCACGACCCTGTCTCTGATAACATCAGGGACCATCGTTGACACGGTCCACTTTGGGCCTAGAAGCCCTCACGATATTCCACCAAACGCGTCCACGAGGAAAGGGAAACCCAGCACCTTTAAGCAAATCATTACTCCTTTCTAAAGCCGATGTGGGACATTGCTCTATATGGCACGACCCTGTCTCTGATACCATCAGGGACCATTGCAGATACTGTCCGCTATGGGCTTGGAAGCCGTCACGATTTTCTTCAAAATGAGTCCACCAGAGAAAGGGATACTCTGCGGCTTTAAGCGAATCATTCCCCTTTCCAAAGCAGATGTGGGACATTGCCCTACATAGCACGACCCTGTCTCTCATATAATCAGGGACCATTACGGATACTATCCGCTATGGGCCTAGAAGCCCTCAAGGTTTTTCCCGAAATGCGTCGACCAGGCAAAGGGAAACCCAGCGCATTAAAGTGAATCGTTCTCCCTTTCCATAGCCAATGTGGGACATTGCCCTACATGGCACGGCCCTATCTCTGATTCCATCAGGGACCATCGTGGATACTGTCCGCTTTGGACTTGGAATCCATCACGGTTTTTCTCAAAACGCATCCACTAGGGAAAGGGATACCCAGCGCCTCTAAGCAAATCGTTCGCCCATTCCAATGACTATGTGGGACATTGCCCTTCATTGCATGGCCTTGTCTCTAATACCATCAGCAACCCTCGTGGATACTTTCCGCTTTGGGCTTGGAAGCCCTAACGGTTTTCCTCCAAACGCATCCACGAGGAAAGGGATACCCAATGCCTTTAAGCGAATCGTTCCCCCTTTCCAAAGCCGATGTGGGACATTGCCCTACATGGAACGACCTTGTCTCTGATACGATCAGGAACCCTCATGGATACTTTCCGCTTTGGACCTGGAAGACCTCTTGGTTTTTCTCTGAATGCGACCAACAGGGAAAAGTACACCCAGCGCCTTTAAACAAATCGTTCCCTTTCCAAAGCTGATGTGGGACATTTTCCTACAGGGCCTTTGTTTGAGTCCGTCAGGGACCATGGTCGATACTGTCCGCTTCGGGCCTGGAAGCCCGCACGGT
>JAOVVI020014079.1:0-11627 GCA_028571085.2 Nepenthes alata | reverse complement strand
ATAATAACTCTCAATTTTTATTTAGTGGACATTTTAAAAAATATTTTTATTAGTAATAATATTTTTAACAAAATTAATAATCCTAATTTTAAAATAATTTCATCGGATAGTGTAAATAATCCCATATAAGGTTACTCATTTTCAACTCATTGGAAAAATTTTTGTCATATGCCCCATTTTGTCTTGCTAATTGTAATCAATATTAAATTTTTTAATTGTTAAATTTTTATATTCATACAAAAAAAAATGTAACGTTTACATTTAAAAAAATGAAAAAAAAATTAATATTGCATTAAATATTAATTATTCAAAATTATAATTACAATAAAATTTTTGAAATTTATCTTTAAAAAAAAAACAAGTCGGATGCCGTGATTTTTTTCCTTTTTCTTTTTAGATATAATTATTGAGATTATTTGATTTCATAACAGCTAAAACATATAATTTACTTCATAAAAAGAAATTTAAATACATCTTTTTTTTTTCTTTTATTTTAAGCAAATAATTATATAATAGTTGGAAGAATACCCTTATTTATCTTTTATTTTAATATTATTTAACTTCGGCTAGGCTTTATGAAAGCCTCATTTAGCATGTTAATATAATTATTTTAAGCAAAAATATCTTTTATTTTAATATAGTATAAATTAATAAATAAAATATTATATTAATTAAATACATTCTCATAACATTATCCATTTAGCACGAACTCAGCGCATGTTTTATCATTTCCCCTTTTAACCGGCAATCACATCCCCAAAAATAGAAGTGATTAAAGTCACTCAGTCTGTCGGATCAATCGGTTTCACTTATACAAAATTTTATAAAATTTAATTATAATATAAAATAATATAAATATATATAATTATAAAATTAAAATTAACTAATTTTTTAGGCTCGAATAATTCTACACAAAAGCACCTGACTCAACCTAACTTAGATTATAAATAATTTTCATAACTGTATTTTTATTTTTAATAAATATCAGGTTCTAAAAATTTATTTATATTTTTATATAATTAATAACTCTTTTTCATAAGAATATACAATTATGTAATATTTTTATCCTAAATATTATACTTTTAAAAATATTATATATTTTTAAATATTTTTATACAAATATACTTTTTTAAATACACATACTAAAAATATAAAAATTCTATAGACTAGTTAGAGCCAATTCGATTCAACTTATGGATATGGACAGTTAAAACTTTTGACCCGACTAGCCGAACGTCATCCGGCTAGACTCAACTCACCGGTCATAACTTTTTATTTAAAGCCCACTCGCGTCCGATCCAGACCCGACTTTGATTATGTCTATCTAAAAGCGATGCTTCATTATTTCTCTTAACTTTAAAAAAACATAATTCGGTCACCATTACAACACCTTTGATAATTTAACGTATTATCGAGCAATATCAATAGGCCCATATAAAAGAAAATGAGTGGATAAATATCAGATATAAACGACGACACCTAAACTCATATCAAATACGAATATGTAGAAATCAAACGCTTCCCATGCTACGCATACATCTCATCTGATGGTTGGCTGAAATATATGTTCATCACTTATTGAAGTACAGTAGTTTCTAACATTCTGTGAACAGGGCAGAACTAACCAAATTTCAAAAAGAAAAAACCCAATGCATAAATTCTAGCAAATTATAACAAGTTCTCACTTCAAATCTAGCCCAACATGAAGATGATTTTCTTTTAAATCAGACAAAAAGAACTTAACCATGGTTTGGCAAAAGGTTGAATTCATACATGATAAACAAAGCATAGCAACTTAAGTTCAATAAACGGCTACTTGATCCTTAGAACAAGGAGGGCTACCAGCGCCAGAAGTACCCTGGAAGGAGAAAAATGAGTGAGTTGTTAGAGGAATGTAAAACAGATGCAAATTAGCACTGACAGTATATTATTAACATATACGGAGGGCATCTGTAGGGGTTATCAAAGTTGGTAAGAAAAACTTGAAGCGACGTGATTGTGTTCGGGGTCGTGGGTTCGATTCATATAACTGCATTTGGATTTACATGGTGCATACTCTTTCTCGTGTGAAGATCATGCATTTGGATTTGGCCTGGGGATTGAAAATGTTCAGTTAAGGTCTTCTTATATTTTATCCTCCCTTGTACTCACAAAATGATGAGGACTTTGTCATGAAAACTTAGGCGATTGAGATTATGAAAACACAAAATATATTGGATCTATCTTATGATTCAAACCGTCCAAGTCATTGAGATAAAACCTTCACAGTTTAGAGTATGGAAAGACTCTCTAACAGTCCTGCATTAAAAATATATAAATAAGCCGATAGCATGTGCAATCTTATACATGAAATAGTTAATGCAGTCTCAACTTTTAGTGTTATTTTGATTATATATTGAACTTCAATTGGCTTCAAATTTAGTTCAGTGGTTTTGAATTGTCACCACCACACCCCCGATGGCACCTTCCTCCACCACTCGCCATGGGTGGGGCAGCAGAGCATCAACGAATATGTTGGTTGGGGATGGTGCCACCACAGTGAGTGGTCGGCAGGCTGCTAGAGGATGGGGAGGTGGAGGGGTGGGGGTAAGGAGGAGGGGTTTCAGGTGGGAGATTCTTATTTTGTTCTAATTTTATTTCATTTAGTTGATTAAGAGATAATCAAACACAGACAATTTGAAAGGATTAGGAATAAAATTTAAACAAATTGAAGTTTCAAAATAAAAATTGAACAAAACCACTTAAAGTGCAAGACGGATTTCCTATTTTACTAGCCTTCAAACCACAACAAAAAATACAAATTAAGTATTGCCTTTTTTCAGCACTTACTGGCTTATTTTTCAACTTAATTTCTCTTAAAAAGTATCCACATCACTTAAATTTTACAAATGCCTCTCATTTCAAACTAGATTTCAAGAATAAACATCAGATATGCTTCTCATTCATATAGATTTTAAGACTTTCTAAAGAAAGCATTCAACCAAAACTGTAAGCCCATGCACCCGAGCAAACTCTCACACGTCTTCTGAACATAAAACAAATTTATATATAATTTCCCTCAACATCACCATTTTTGAATGTCCAAGAAACCTCCAAGCAAAATAAGTATTTCGTATATGATAAGCTAAATTTGACATCTGCCTTCTAACCATTCTCCAACATTCTATAAACCAACTTCTCATAACTCACAATCTTTCCTAACATTCTATTTCTTGTATGTCCCATCCATAGTTACCAGGTTTCTCAACCTCCTTTGTGTACTGCGTATCAACATGTTATATTATCAGTAATAATCTCTTATAAAAAATGATATATTCTATGTACTGCAAAATGGTCTCATCGATTTCAACTTGTGATGTAGCATAAGAATAATGGACAATTTGGGACAACCTTGCGCATGAAATTCATACAATCATGTATTCTGAAGTTTCAGATGAATCATGTACGTATACACTCTTGTGCTTTGTTACAGAGGCTTTTGTCTCTGACCTCCTAGTCACATCAATATGGCCCCAGCGAAGGTTAAATCATATGAAACTAGTTACAGTCCATGAATTCTTTGCCCGATCATTCCAGCCTGCATGAGAAAAAAAGGGGTTGTCTTCCCGTGTGCAAAAATGGTCAAGGTTTGGTTATTGATGGCACATCTCCACTCGATCGCTTCATACTTCACATTCAATTAGCGATCAAACTAGAGGGTAGGAGTTTCCAGCTACCAACTCCACTTAATCAACTGCTACCACTTCCTTTGTTGCTACCAGTGCGTTCAATAAAAAAGAATCTTCTGATTTAATAAGGGAAACCATAGAACGAACCGACAAAGTCTAATTAATTAAGTCAGCTCGGATTTGTATCACATGCATAGAGAAGTGGTAAAGACACATTTGTTGCATTAGAGCGTTCTTTCAAACACTATACATGAAAACATCCTTCCGAAAGCATTCCCCTAGGAAAAAAATTACACTTGTGTTTGATCTGCAGGCAGTGATCACTGCCCACATTGCAGTCCACTTAATGGCTGCCACTTCCAAATCCAGTGCTTTAAGTCTCAGAGTTTTCCAAAGAAGAATGAGAAGAGGCAATGATTGACATTTTGTTCCAAGAAATTACAGCTAGATTACTTGGAAGGTCCTAAATGTCAAGACTTCAAATATGCAGAGAGTAATCATGAAGCAAGTATCAAGATTAATACCAGAAAGAAGTGATAATTACACAACCAGCTACCTAAAAGCTCATTCATCCCCTCAGGGATTCACTATTAAAACACCTTAACACATATGATAGATAATCTAAAACATACAGTCTGCAAACTAAGTGAAGACCAAACACACGAGAAAATACAAAATAAATAAAAGGAATAAGTTTTTAGCAGTGACATTGCAGGACAGAAGGGTAAACACCTAATATATGCTGCAAGAGCCACATCAGAGAGATCAGTTTTTTCCTTCATCCCTGACTATCCTATGGCTACTACCTTGTTACCAGATAATGTCTGCAATAAGATACACAAAATGCTCGAGGACTTCTTCTGGAGTAGAAATCTGGAAGAATATGCACCTATAAACGAATTAGGAGGACTAGGATGCATCCGTGATGCCAACAGCACAATCTCTTTATGGATGGGATGGAATGTGTTCAAATGAGAGAAGATTTGGGTTAAACCATTTGAAAAGTACTGTAGAAATGAGAAATTCTTGAATGACCTGAGAAAACCGACTCTGGAATACAGAGAGAGATGCAGGCATCAAGAGATTTAGTTACCAGGGGCTTGCTTTGAGATCATTAATGGTGAGAGCAGATATCTCTTAAAGAACTCTCGGGAACCACAGGGCATAAACAGAGGACTTCATCTCCCCAACCTAAACCTGATGCTATTCAGAACATAGATAGGTTAATGAACTTGTAGAATGTGATGGGCATAGGAAAACAATTGCTCTAAATGAATAATTTGATGAGAAGACCATTAAACGGATTACCAAGACAACTCTTAGATTACTGAAGAGTTTAATTGAAAATTAACCCACAACAAGAATATGCAAGATAAAAGGCCAGTGGAACTTAATTTGGACAGAAACCTCTGAAATTTAGAACTTGACATGCAAGAAAGAGTAACCATCAACTAGCCTATTAGAACTAGCAAGGAAAGAAAGCTGTAAAGGCAACTATGGGTTCTTGAGACTATAACTAAAGTTTATTCTTGGAGACTTGCATTATGCCTTACCCACTTGGTATTGTATTAGTAGTGGATTCAAAATTGGTAATTCCTCATATTTTCATGCTGCCAATAGGAAGAGATTATTTCCAGTTCTTTCTTTATGACAAAAGCCTTCGGTTTGATGTCCTTCCCACTAATACATTCAGACAATGGAACCTCAAAATTTTGATGACAGAATGTTTGACAACTAATGACAGCTTTAATATATATTTAAATAAGGAAAACCATTTCTCTGTATTTTCTGCATGTCTATTTGAATAAAATTGGGCTTGTAGAAACTACTACTTTTCTAGGAAAAAACCTACAGGCTTCTGCAACCTCAAGGAGAAAATCAAAAGAAGCTCAAAAGAGGGCCGTGCAAAGTACAATGCTAGTCATTAATATCAACAAACCCCAGTTACCGGGTAAGCTATCTGGTACACATGGCCCGCCATGCAACACAAAAAAAAGTGTTATTTTTCACAAGCAATTTGTTGGGAAAGAAACGCGGAATACTTTCCCCTATTCACTGAAGCAACACAGAAGAAAAACGAATGAAACAGAAACAATGAACACACAAGATTTTACGTGGAAAACCCTTCTCAATCAAGGAAAAAACCATGGGACATCCGTCCACTGAAAACGTATTTTCACTATGTGAGATTTTGGAGATTACAGTCGAGAATGAAGAGAGAAGTCGAAGAACACTACTTCACGATTTTCTCTCTTTTTGTTATCTCGCACTCACCGTCTCTCTCTCTATGTCTGTGTGTATACAAATCTCAGTTTTTCACACTTACACGTTACAACAACAACCACTAGGAGGAAACTAATCCCTTCCAATAATAAGAATATATTCTGTTCCAAAAATCGCCTTCAGCGTAACTGCCTGAGATCACGTATCTCCAAGGAATCTGCTGAGTTGGCAATGAACAGAATTTTCATAACGGGCGGCCTGCTGTAGCCCGCCAGAGTTATGTACCACCGGTCAACACTCCTGTTGACCGTCTGAACAGTTGTCCTCCGGACTTTCCAAAGGCACGGTTAACTTAACCCCCACGATGGTTAATATCGAACCATCTAGGTTAACTGTCAAACCGGTCCACTCCCCATTGACCGTCTGAAGTCTTGCTCACCAATCCGGTGAGCCTTTGCTCGCCAGAGCAATTTAGTTCTAAGTTAATTAGAACTTTTTCACGGGAGTGATCCCCAACAATTACATCCATGCTTCACCTCCTCCTCCTCACCACCGCCCCTAAACATTCCACCTCTCTTCCGTACTATCTTCATTCCATGACTACCAACCACTAATATTATTTTTTTTATTATTAATTTCCAGAGACGAAGAAGACACTCGCTGCTTGTATCACTTAAAAACAAACTTTCATTGCTATCTTTTTGGTTTTGCATCCGGAAAAACTCAACAAACATGAAATGCAATCAGTTTTATAGCATATGACTGAGACATGCATGCTCTTCTACAAATGTTTTTTTTTTTTTAAATAAAATTAAAAAGGACGAGACATTTATGATTAATTTAAAATTTATTTAAATCTATGGCCGGGAGCCGGGATATTCATTATTTTGCATGCAGGTAGCCTGGAAAACGTATGATCAGTAAAACAAAAGGTGGAAGACGGCAGTGCTTTTGGCGTACCAGAGGGAGACGGAGTTGCCGTGTTGTGGGCTTTGTAATAAAAAAGCCAATCTTCGTGCAGTTTCACGTATTTTGAGCTTTTAATTAGGATGGCTTTATAGAAATGAGATTTCTATTGGGGTTTTCGATCTCTTTTTCATGTACTTGTAAGGGTTGATCTTGTTATAATAAACTGAGGCATGTTTTAGTTTCATACTGGCTTCATCAAAATCGAATTTCGATCAAATTTATATAAATAATTATGATTGATTGATAGACAGATTCTGAGAAAATTCAATTAATTAGACCAAAAATCATAATAATACCGGTTAATTATAAAAATTGGGATGTTTAGGCCATTTTATAGATATGTATTTTTTTAATTTTATTATTTTTTAAATTTATATTTTATTGAAACAATCCAAAATTATGAAATACTTCTAAAAAATCATATTTAGGTGACAAAAATATTACTTAGAATTTTTTAAATTTTGTATAAAGTAGTAATAATTATATAAAAAATTATAGTGAGATAATTTTTTAATCTTAATATTTATCTAAAGTTTTTAAAAAAATCATGTTTATAAAATCAAAATCACAATTCCAGTTAGGCCATGTCGAATAAGACAATATATAATTGTAGTGCTGTTAAAAGTCAAATTTTGACCTTGTCGTGATGGGACGCCAGTAGCAGATGGCCCATAAAGGAGAGAAATGACCCAAAACCAATACCAGCCTATTTGTATAAGGGATGGTCAATGCCGCCGTTCATCAAAGGGGTAGCAAATAGGTCGGTCGCGGCCCAGGATGAACGCGGCTCATTTCTGAATCGGCCCACACGTACCTTCCAAATTATCAACGATCGTCTGCCCTAGTTCTCCACATCTCCAAAAACAGCAACCTCCACTATAACGATAACCTCCCAAAATTATAGCACATCCCGAAAAGAATGCATACGGATCAGCGTAGGAAACCCTAACGATTACCACATGTAGAAGGAAAGAGATCCACCTTCTTGACCGTTGCAACCAGGAATGGTGCTCGCATCCATACAGGAAAGACAATGATCCCCACAAAAGTCATCCCGGTAATTTTTTCTAAGTTCTTCCTTTCATTCTTTCTCCGCCGCCGTAGCCTAACTTCTTTTTATTTCTCGTAGCAAGAGAAAATTGTTGGCGCAGTGATGAAGGGACTGTGCCAATGAGAGGCGGTGATTGAAGACAAGGAGAAAGAGAGTCCCAACTAAGGGGTAGAGCTCCAAGGAGAATGTGGGAGAGGCCCCTACATTCCCCGAGAAAAGTCAAATAGGTCCCCATGCCATTGCGCACCACGGTTTGAGGGGTCAAAAATGCCAGTAGGAAAGTCAGGATCCACAATCTTTGACAATTCAGCAATAGATGTTGACACCTTCTCAGAGCCTGGCCCAGAGTGCCTGAGTGACTTCCTCAGGGCACAGACGGGTGGATAACTCATTCTCTAACGAGACAATCTTTACCGAGAGCTCATCTGTGAGCCCCTCCACCTGGACAGCCCTCTCTTCCAGTCCTACCAACTATGCCCTTAGCTCATACAGCTTTAATTGGAGGACGACATTCTCCTCCTAGTGCTTCTGAACTTGACCACTCAACTGGCTCAGCTGCTCCCCTAGTTGGAGAATATCTTCCTCCCTATCTTCAATCACCACCTCTCATTGGCACAATCCCTTCACTACTGTGCCAACCATTTTCTCTTACTGCAAGAAATAAAAAAGAAGTTATGCTACGACGACAGAGAAAGAGGGAAAGGAAGAACTTAGAAGAAATTATCGAGAAGACTTTTCATTTCTTCCTTATGATAGGCCTTGTGACCCGGGGCCAAATGGTAGGAGACTTGGAGTGGTAGCCTCCAGAACCCACTCCGCTGTAGCCTCACTAGTGGACTCCTTTGATAGGACGGATGAGAGAATTGGAGGACGGTTTCCTGTGCCAACTCCACAATAATGTCAACCGTTTCAACAAGCTCTCCGACGGCCAACTCCTCCCGCTCCGCAGACAGCTCCGCGGCTGACTCCTATATTCCAATGGCTTCAAGCACCAGCTCCATCGGCGCCGCTAACACCGCCAAGTCACTCAGCAACGAAGGCTCAGCGACAACTTTTCCGATGACGACTCTATCGGTAGCGCCAAAATCAGCTGGAGAAGCCTCAACACCAAAGCGCTCGCCAACGCCAACCAGTTGACCGGCCATATGGTAATCTGGCTCGGTAGACGATGAGGAAGCAGGCACAACTCTCTTTTTCCAAGGGTTGCTAGGAAGGTCATTGATGGTGAGAGCACTGGCTTTCCTCTTGGGCTATGACGCCGCTGGTGGAGGAGTCTCGAACTTTTGGACGGGTGAGGAAGGACCCCAATGAGCTCTCCTGGCCACTACTCTAGATACCAGGTGATCCCTCTAGAACTTAAAGAGATGACCCACCACCAACTGTAGTAGTGGCTCTACTGCCTCCACCTCTTTCTTGGTGGGCCTCCCAGTGAAATCCTCAGGGACCTTGCCCCAATCCCGGGACAAGGGCCAGCTATCAATAACACAAACCAAAAAGAATCGATCCTTCCAGTTCTTAACCAACTCATAAAAAGCGCTGCTGATACATAGCTCCCGTGGAGATATGGAAATCCAGTTACCACACTGGGTGAATCGGAACATGACCCTGATGGCCTCAACCATCAGCAATCACAAATGGTAGCAAAAGAATATACACAACGAACAAAGGTACCACACGACATTCATGTGAAGCCATGCAATGGGAACACCAAACGCCGTGAGAATGTGGAGCAGCTCCTCTGAAACTGGAAGGCAAAGAACACTCCATTGGTGAGCCTCGTACATGATAATGTAGCCGATAGGAGGAGAGCAAGCCCTATCCTACTCGCTAGGCATTGAGAACACAATCTGTGATGAGGTATTAAGCATAACGTATAATTCTCTCAATTCGTCGGTAGAAATGATTGAACAGATTTCGGTAACTGAAGGAGCCATGGGAGCAATGCAGGGAGAGACGAAAACTTAGATTTTTTTGGGAAGAAAGGTATGGAAAGTTTGAACTATTGCATGCTATTTTTATAAGTCTACCGCCATCGAAGTGAAGTAGCGAACCAAAAAGGTGCGGCAATCATAACAGACACGTGTCGATTCCGAAGAGACTACTGTCAAATCGAATTGCCTAACGAATTAATTACAGGGATTGCAACTTCATTGCATGACAGCATGTGGCAGAGAACAACGGGCCACTCAGAGTACTAAAACGATTCTGCAACCTTTCAATTGCCTGTCCGACGACATATTAAAACAACATGTCGATCTCAACCCACATCATTCTTCAGATTCGAGTACAATGGTCAACGAATGCGGTCAACACTCTCTCCTGCTCAGTTCTTCAAATTTTGATGTTGCGATCAACGAATCTGGTCAATATTTCTCCCACTTAATTCTCCGAATTCTACATGGTGGTCAATGAATCCAGTCAGTATTCTTTTCTGCTCAGTTTTCTAGGTTCTACATAGCGGTCAATGAATTCGGTCAATATTTTTTTCAAATCAATTTTTTGGATTCTACATGGCGGTCAACAAATTCGGTCAACACTCTCTTCGGCTTAGTTATCCGGATCTTGACGATGCTGTCAATAAATTTGGTCAACGTTCTCTCCAGTTCAGCTTTCTGGATCCTAATGTTGCGGTTAACGAATCCAATCAACGTTCTCTCCAATTCAGTTCTCCGAATCCTAACATTGCAGTCAATGAATCCGATCGACATTCTTCCCAACTCAGTTCTCCAAATTCTGTGGATTGCGGTCAACAAATCTAATCAATATTCTTGCCAGTTCAATTCTCCGGATTCTAGTACAATGGTCAATTAATCTACTTAATGCTCTCTTCAGCTTAATAATCCGGATCCTAATGATGCAGTCAACAAATTCGGTCAATTTATCTTTTCACCCTATCCAAATGATTCAAACGCAACAGTCGACAAACTCGTTCGAAGTTTTGGTTCCAGGGAACAGCCCCACGCGTCCCATCATGAACATGCCGGAGGCCAGAATCCCAAGCCGCCAGTATGGGGAGCTAGTGATGGGGATGCCAGTAGTAGATGGCCCACAAATGGGGAAATGGCCCAAAACCAATATTAGGCCATTTGCACCGGGGATGGCCAATGCCGCTATTGACCAGAGGGGTAGCAAGTAGGCCTGCCACGGCCCAAGATAAACGTGGCCCATATCTGAATCGGCCCACACACACCTTCTCAATATTTAACGGCTGTCTGACCTAATTCTCCGCATCTCCAAGAAAGGAAACCTCCACTATAACGGCAACCTTCAAGAATCATAGCGCATCCCGGAAGGGATGCACAAGGATTAGCGCAGGAAACCCTAACGGTTATCAAACACATAAGAAAAGTGATCCACCTTCTTGACCATTGTAACCAAGAAAGGTGCCCGTATCCATGCGAAAAATGTAATGATCCCCACAAAAGACGAGTATCCCGCCTCGCTACGTAAGAAAAGTAACGGAGGACCATGGCTATAAAAGGTCATGAAAATTCACTTCACGGGCATACTCTCTTTTGTCCACTAAACATACTCTAATAAACTAAAGTTTATAGAAACTCTCTATGCTCTCAAGCTTTCTAACCCTCACTCCCTTTCTCTCTTCTACTAGTCCCCTGTGAGCTGAGAATTGGGAGCAGTTGCTTCTCGCAAGCTTCAATAATCCAAGCTACTCTCCCGTGAGTACACCTCCTACCAACGTTCCTAAACAACTCCAA
>JAOVVI020014078.1:0-11627 GCA_028571085.2 Nepenthes alata | reverse complement strand
TCGACGACTCTCATTTTATATAATAAAAAAAATTATTTTTAGTTATTTTAATTATTTTTATATTTTTTTACTTTTAATTATAAAAATAAAAATTTTAATATTTTTATTTTTAAATTTTATAATTTTTTTAAAAAATAGAATCCGTTAAATTTTAATCCAACTACAGCGTCGTACCCCCGAATTGATTAAAGGGGAGAGGGCAAAAGGTCTTCGAAGGGCACAGAATTCAACGGTGAGAAAAGGGACCGTGCGCCCACGCAGAGGGGTAAACAGAGAGTGGTTTGGGGATGACAAGGGAATGGAAAGAGGTGATTACCGTCGTGGGTGGAGACAGAGGCGGCACGCAGTTAGAAGCTTCCCTTCTGCTCCTGTGGGTTGCTCTGGTTTTTCTCTCTCTCATCGCGGCGGTGATTTTCTCCTGTTCAGACGGCGCGTCTAGAGACAGAGACGCCGTTACTCGTATGGACCACAGTGCCGGTTGTGCCACCGGCTGCGGCGCCGGATGCGGGGCAGGTTGCGGTGGCTGAACTCTTTTGGATTAGAAATTTGACAGCGCTGGTAGGGATCTCTGGCTTCTCTGTTGAACTTGAAACAGTGTACAACACCGCCAAAAGAAAAAAAGATGAATTAATTACTACTAATTCAGCTAAGTGCGAAGCTTTCAAATGTTAGCATAAATGGTAGATCTCTTTTTCCTTGTTTGTGCTTCAATGGCTGCTTGCTCTCCACGATGTCTACGGATGAATTCCAGTAATGGGAGGATGAAAGTACATCCCCCATCAGAATCAATTGAAGACGTCTGATTCGTTTCGTCTCGTTGTTGTATATACCCATATAATAATAGGATGCAACAAACCAGAACCCTAAAACTGCAAACATTGTTCCTGTTTCTTCATGCCATACAATGCCTTTCATTTTCCCGCAACAGCGAATAGGAGTTCTTTCAGACAATCCTTCAACGAAATTTTTGGTTCCAGCAAGTTAACAGAAACATTCATTAGGTAAGCTCGATGAATTAATCCTTAAAAAAAAATCACGAGAAGTATGCTTAGCCTAATCCCCAAAATAGTTTTTTTTTTTTTGAAAAAAAAAGTAAAATTATCTCGTCCAAAATACTGTTCAAGCTTCTTCTCAAAAATTACTCTGGGTTTTTTTTTTTTTAAATCCTGATTTAAAATTTCTTTAAAAACCTTTTCTAATAACAGTAGATATAAAATATAATTTTTATATGAACAATGTTCGAAAATTGTGTCAGACAGGCTCTGAATTATTTCCCTTCAAAATTAGCTTGGAGGAATCAAGCTTATATTCTCTGGGATTATGAAAGGGGATAATCACTCCGTTCGGTGGAGATGCGTCGGCGACGAAATCTTTGTACTTCTTCTTCATCGTTGTATCGAGGGGAAGAGAACTGCCATTTCTATAAAAAAAAAAAATACAGTATTTTATTTAATAAAAAAATAAAAAAAATTCTATAAAATACAGTATTTTACGAAACAGAGTTCTTATTTTTCCTACCCTTCTGCCCAAATAAGTATTTTGGACTAAATAATAATTGAGTGACATGGACTTCTCAAATGTACAATAAATAGCCTACCACTAGACCGACAAAAAGATGCTGAGTAGCTTAACCCTCCCTCCCTTAAAGATGATCATCAAATCATACCACTCCTGCCTTCTTATGCTTTAATGCATGGTTGGCAATGACCCACCTCAATTTGGAGTCCTTTTTTTCTCAATAAATTATAGTTAATGAATAAATTAATGCCAATTTAGTTATATTCAATATTTAAATGGGTCTATTTAATATATTTAATCTAAATTTAAAACATAATTTAACGTTAACTTTTTCAAATGTTATCAAGTTATGCAAATCACTTTGATGAAAATTCTCCATAGTAATGATTGACATCGATAATAATAACTAATAAATTTAGATATTACAAAAAAATTATTTTTTAAAAAATATTATATCAGATGATAAAGAGGGGTTAATATTCACAAAATTTAATAGATTTTAATATGTATTATTTTTTGATAATGTTAAAACTCCTTATTATTATAATGTTATAAGTTTTATTTTATAGTTTAAATAATAATATAAAATAATTTTTTAATTTTTAGGAAGATATTAGGCTGTTAAATATCAATACCTATAATGGACTGTACTTTTAATTTTTCTACTTATTAATACAAATGGATTTTATAATGTGTAAATATGTAATAATTTGAATAGAATTAATGGATAATTCAAATGAAATAATGATACGAAATATACACATAAAATTAACTATGAAATTAAATTAAAAATTATTATTTATTAAAATATATTATATATATATATTTATATATATCAATTTTAAAAAATAATTTTTTTATAAATACAAATTCTTAATATACTAGTATATATATGAAATTTTAGAAAATTGTGAAAAATTTTAACTTATGGAAGGTAATTATTTTCAAATGTTTTTTGTAAATTTTGTCCAATTTAATTTTTAGTTCAAAATTATAAATAAATAAAAAAAATATAAATATATATATTTTTAACGTGAGATGATGATTGCCTAGAGCGTACCATCCTTTAATTCATGCCCGTTAGATAAATTTTCCATCCCATGATGAAGTGACTTTTTTGAAGTACTCGGTGCTCTCAGCGACGATCGGTCTCGGTGCTTTGTAGCTTCATAAATTACTCATAGTTAATTAAATACAGAAAATTATGGAATTAAATGTTAATTATTCACTATTTATTTTCTGCTGCCATCATCTCTCACACTACACTTGCAATCCATTTTGCCACGGTCCTGCAAGCTGTAAACCTACGCCCTTCTCAACCTTCAGCACTTACCTCTTCTCCCTGTTAGTCCTGCCAAAAGCTTCGACACAGAGAATCATATCCACACCCTGCTTCTCTTTCCCTCAGGTGCTGCTCGCTCTCCTCACGTCTTACCCTTGCAGAGGCTCTCAAGTGAGACATTTGAGGTATTTTTCGCCGTAAAAATTCCTCCAACGGTCACATTTTTGGCAATGTTTCATTTGCTTTTGCTGGTTATCCTTCTCTTTAACTCTGACGCTCGAGTGGGTTGTCTTAATAATGAAGGCCTAGCGCTTCTATCATTCAAACAGTCCATTTATCAGGACCCGGAAGGGTCTCTGAGTAACTGGAATTACTCCGATGAAAACCCTTGTTCATGGAATGGCGTCACTTGTACTGAGCAAAAAGTTGTGTCTGTTGGCATTCCGAAGAAGAAACTCTCTGGGTTTCTTACTCCAGCTCTTGGTTCTCTCAATCAGCTTCGCCATCTTAATTTAAGGAACAACAAGTTCTATGGACCTCTGCCTATTGAGCTCTTTCAAGCTCAAGGACTTCAGAGTTTGGTCCTCTACGGAAATTCATTTTCTGGGACTCTGCCTTCTGTGGTAGGGAAGCTTAATTATCTGCAAAACTTAGATTTATCTCAAAATCTCTTCAACGGCTCCTTACCCACATCAATTATTCACTGTAAGAGACTGAGGTTTCTGGATCTGAGTCATAACAATTTCAGTGAGCGTCTCCCAGATGGGTTTGGCACTGGTTTGGCTTTGCTAGAAAGGCTCGATCTTTCATATAATAGATTCAATGGTCCACTTCGTAGTGACTTGGGAAATCTGTCTAAATTGCAAGGCACTGTTGATTTGTCACACAATTTGTTTAGTGGCTCAATCCCTGCTAGCCTTGGCGACCTTCCTGAGAAGGTCTATATCGATCTTTCTTATAACAATTTGAGTGGACCGATTCCGCAAAATGGTGCTCTAATGAACAGAGGGCCAACAGCTTTCATTGGAAATCCTGGGCTCTGTGGCCCTCCTTTGAAGAATCCTTGTCCTTCGGATTCTTCAGGTGCTAGTTCACCATCCTCATACCCTTATCTACCAAGCAACTATCCACCCCAGGGTTATGGCGATACGTTCAGAAACATTAAGGGAAGAGGGCTTAGTAAAATTGCTGTGACAGCCATAATAGCGGGCGATGCAGTTGGGATTTGCTTCATTGCATTGTTGTTCTCGTATTGCTACACGCGAGTTTTCCCGCGTAGTAAAAGAAAGAATGAGAATGGTTCCGGTTTTGAGAAAGGAGGAAAGGGAAGGAAAGAGTGCTTGTGCTTTAGGAAAGACGATTCAGAGGAGACGGTATCAGAAAATGTGGATCAGTATGATCTTGTGCCGTTGGATACACAAGTAGCATTTGATCTCGATGAGCTTTTGAAGGCATCGGCTTTTGTACTCGGAAAGAGTGGAATTGGGATTGTATATAAGGTGGTCCTTGAGGAGGGACTTACCTTAGCAGTGAGAAGGCTCGGTGAAGGTGGCTCTCAGAGGCTTAAGGAGTTTCAGACGGAGGTTGAAGCAATTGGGAAGCTCAGGCATCCGAATATTGTCACGTTAAGAGCTTACTACTGGTCTGTTGATGAGAAGCTACTCATATATGAATATCTTCCTAATGGAAACCTTGCTACTGCAATTCATGGTAAGAGTTATAAAGTTTATGGTGTGTTTGGAACCCTGTATGAGTACAAAAAAGGGGCATTCTGGTGGACAGAGTGCCTGCTGTGCTTGGGGGTCCGAGGAGGAATCGGATCATTTTTTGGTCAGCTATATATAGTCTTATATTGTATTATAAAAAAATGTTGTTTCCACCGTTCAAATCCATGACCACCAAGTTATACAGCGACAATACGTCAAGACTTAATTTTGCATGGATGTCTTGCATCCATGGTTACATGGCTTTTTTTTTGCATTAATCATATATACTAATGGCTAAATCTACATCTTTATAATGTGACTGTAGAATCATTGATTGCATTTAGATGTTTGAAAATTCAAGTCACATTTGGAAAAAAAAAAAAGAAAACCTTAAAAGCTAGACATAATTAACATAATTCATTCATATCAATAGATGCCAGTGTTATCATGTACGTGATACTTGCGATAGACTGGAAAGAGATACAATCATGCTACAGATTTGTTGGTTTAAAACAAACCCTAGTATTTCCTTCTATTAATGGTTGTTGCTTCTGCTTGATGATTGATTATCAAACCCTGAGGTTAATTTTTTTCTTTGGTATTTGTTGATGTCAATAGGAAAGCCAGGGATGGCATCTTTTATGCCTCTATCATGGTCTGCTCGGTTGAAAATCATGAAAGGGATTGCCAAGGGCCTCACTTACTTGCACGAGCTTAGTCCCAAGAAGTACGTGCATGGCGATTTGAAGCCAAGTAACATACTGCTTGCACAGAACATGGAAGCCAAAATTTCAGATTTTGGCCTTAGCCGCCTGGCAGACATTGCTGGAGGGTCACCCGTCCTTCAATCAGGAAGAATGACCTTTGAGAAACCGCCATCAGAAGTGCCTAGCGGCTCTACCAGAAACACAACATCATCGTTGTCATATTACCAAGCTCCTGAAGTGCTTAAGGCGGTGAAGCCGTCCCAGAAGTGGGATGTTTACTCATTTGGGGTGATCTTATTGGAAATGATAACAGGTAGGCCACCATTAGTCCTAGTGGGTACTTCAGAAATGGACCTCGTGCAGTGGATTCAGCACTGCGTGGAAGAGAAGCAGCCACTTGTAGACGTCTTAGATCCATGTTTAGCTCAAGAAGCGGATAAGGAGGATGAGATTGTCGTTGTTCTAAAGATTGCAATGGCTTGTGTGAATAGCAGCCCTGAAAGGAGACCTTCGATGAGACATGTCTCAGATGCTTTAGACAGATTGTCGGAGTCAAGTGATTAAGGCAATGATTTGAAGTTTGCAAGCTCGGTTAGCAGAAAGGTTTTGAGATGGGTTTCTTATTGGAGTTTCTATCCAAGAAGGCTACTCAGTCATGGGGGCAAAAGAGAAATTGATTGGCTATATGCAATAAGAAGGTAGGCCAATTGTACGAACATAATTCTCTTCTGCGTTGTGATTTTTATTGTAGTGAAGTTGATTGCAAGTATGTATATTTATATATGTCAAATTCTGCCTTGTTCATCTATATATTTTTTTCTTTTCAATTACCTTTCTGCCAAACTTTTTGCTTCATAGAGGTAGAATAATTCATTCGATTATGAAGCTAGCTACTGAATGTGGCCTCTTAGGGGAAGTGATAGTCTTTGTTTATGGTTTGTTTCCCATTAAATTTGTGGGTGTTACGCCCCTTGAATTCATGTTGGTGATAGCTGGGCCTAGGAACCTCCTCGGATCATATTGACCCATGCGAGTTGGTTCTTCGAGGAGATTATGACCTAGATGACATCCTCCTCCACGTCACCAAACCTGCTGTTGCCTACGAGGCAGTTCCAGAAGAACCAAAGTTTAGGGCTAGTAGGGGCGCCCCACCAGGGGAACATTCTTCCGGATCAAAGAAGCCCTCAATGAGACAAAGGGAATAACTACGTCAACCAATGGGTGCATTCGCACAACTGGCCTGCTAGCTACCAGCATAACGTGCCAAAAGAACTGAAGTTTAGGGCTAGTGGGGGCCCCACCAGGTGAACATTCTCCTGGATCAAAGAAGCCCGTAATTAGACAAAGGGAATATCTATGTCAACCAATGGGTGCTTGACACACCTGGCCTGCTAGCTACCAGCATAACATGCTAAATTGCTCCTGCCACATTTGAAAAGCTGGTCAGAAAGGACTAACACTGATTGGCCACTCCCAAGGCATCGAGGCTGGACCATAGGTGTCCGAACCTCTCTTCTGCGGCTAGAGTATGAGGCCAATTAGGCGATGCATACATGGACCAATGATTCCCTTCAACCCTTCCCTATAAATATCACACTTCTCCAACTTTTAAAAGATCCCATATATTTCATCTTTGAGTGCCCTTAGTTCAACCCAATTCACTCGTACACAAAATTATCTTCATTTCTTAGACTGGGTGCCTATTTTGATAAGCATACTGCATCCTTCTTGAGTTGAATACTTGACCCAAGACTTCTTCTTGATCCTTGGAGTTTTGTAGCTTCTCCCCCAAGTAATACGTAGGATCTCCATTGTTGACTAGCCAATGGGAACCAGCATCCTAAAGGTTTTATTTTTCGACCAAGCTTCATTTAATTGCTCGATCTTTATTCATGCCAAAAACAATAGTCTCACAATTTGGGCAAATGGAGTTTGTAACTCTCTGCCCCTTTTTTGGGGGGGCTTATGCTTAGAGGGGTATTCCTAGGAACACATTCTGAGACCCGGCACATTTTTTTCATTTATGGTGAACAGGACCTAGGAACCAGCTGTCCAGATGAAGCCTCTGCGGAGCTATCATCTCTATTCTAGATAAACTCTTGGTTTTGATCCATAACAAATTTGTTAGTTAATTTGTGACTGGCCATGGCTGCTTCATATTGCAATTTTCGACTGGCTAGATTTAACAAGGTTAATTGGTTATACAGTAGCATAAATTGCACTCTCAAAATCCAGATGGAAATCAACAAACCCTCCATTTGAGTACAGAAGATGGAAGCAAAATTGCCTATGAAGATAGAAGAAATGCTTCATTCTTGCGCATTATCCTTAGCCTTGTCGCAGAATCTGCAAACTCCCTGCCCACATAAAATATTACACACTTCAATCACCAATTCAACGCAGCCCTACGAACCACTTCACTTCATCTGTACTAAAATCAACTGTTTCCAAATCCTAATCTTAAGTAGTCGTTGTGTTTTGGAAGATCGTGTTCGTGGTGATTCAGTCCATACCATTTACAGTGAAGTTCTCTCTTCCCTAGTATAAACGACAACAAATTATCTCAATTTGAGGACAGATGATTTCTTTTTTTTTTTTTTGGCTTTTCAATTACTTCCTTTCCAGATTTGAATAGTAATATCAAATTTTTTCTTTTGCAACAAATAATGACCATCCCCATTTTATGGGTTTGGATCAAATTATTGATTCATGACCTTATTAGATGAGTCAAGTAATGCACTAGTGGGAATCCAACTCGTGATCACATATTTAATCATTGCGTCCCAACTTATCCTTACTAAGTGCGTTGACCAGTGCAAATTATGTCATATCAAATATTCATGAGTCTAATTCTATAAAATGTTCCATGGATATTTATAACCTTACTTCTATAAAATGATTGATGCATAAAAACTTACTTCCAAGGCACATCCCCAGCAGGTCTCCAAGTACTCTCGATGTCCTTATAAAACAGAGCATAGTCTGATCCAACTTGGAATAAGTGTAAACCATTTATCGATTGCCTCCCTGAAAATAGGAAAGTATATACTAGCCTTAATGTTCAACTGAAAAAAAAAATAAAAAAGAAAAAAAAAAGAAATTATCAAAAATCGTGACAGATTATCTTGTACGAACCAAACATTTCTTCCAATTGATGTGCAAGGCTTGAATAGCTAACTTGATCGAGGACGCAAATTTTCCTGCCAACGGGAACTCCATCCATGTTAACCTTAATGTATTCCAATCGATGTTTGCTTTGTACTCCGTCTCCCTCGTTGCCATCTTCAACTTTCACCGGCCATTCCATCAGACTGTCATATCCTCCTGCGACTATAATGAGTTGAAATGCAAAACTCCAGCTATCACTACGTTATTATAATAAGCACATCAGATATCAAAATCAAACTAACAATGGTGATGTCAAAGTACATGTACTAATAAGACGAAGCCATTAATACAATATATGAGTTTAGGAGATCAGAAGACAGCATACAGGGATGAGAAGAGTGGTAATCCCCAGCGTGCATGGTTTTCAAACTCAGGCCAAGATCGATAATGTCGTTGTTGTCATCCTTGGCCGGGCAATAAATTGATGAGTTAGAGGTTAAAGGGTCCATGAGGAATTCATCCATGTTTGAGTCCATGAGTGCACAAAGTCTCCCACAGAAAATTAAGTGAAGGTAGCAGCAATGGCGAAGTGCACAAGCAATAGAGCATGAGAGAACACCCCAATTTATAGATACATTGCCTGAAGATGACGAAACCAGTGGTATGCAATAGTAATTTAGAACTACAAGCTAGTCAGAGGACCAACTAATGGCATGTTTCGTCTGGTTAGAGCATCTAGTAAATAAGTAGTTAGAGTCACATGAGAAGTTTATTCAGATAACTTATATGGCTAATAGTAAAAGATGGGTTGATGTATTGATTGTTATCATAATCCTAACTACCCAACTTGTTTTGATGAAATCTTCATCATTAAAAGTATGACAATTGATAAAAAATAAAATGATTTTAATTGGACTTTTGCTAAAGTTTTATTTTTCCATGTTGTTTAAGAAGTTATATAAATCTTTAGTTTAAACTTATTATATGTGCTCTACGTAGTATATGCAAGTGACAATTTATACCAAAAAATCCTTTAAAAATGATGCAAAATTTGACCTATTGATTAGCTAAAAGTGATAATTTTTTGTAAAAATTCCAATTTGGAAGGTATGCTAAATAAGTGGAAATGCTATTTTTTTCAGATAAGTTGTTGAATATAACACAAAAGCAGAGGAACAAGGGATGGCCAAAATGATCTTGGCAGAATGTGGGTTGGATTTTGCAACCCAGCATTGGTACATTTGGTTCATCCCTTTTTTTGTTGGCTTCACAAGGGACAAGCCGCTAGCCACCATCATATTCAATGCTGCTTACATCTCTCTATTATTTAAGGGACCAACTTTACTATTTGCATTACTTATCCCAAAAAAAATTGCTATTTGCCCATAAGTTATTTTCTACCAAAAGATAGGAAAAACATGTCACAAGGCTCCAAAAAATAATAATAATATAAAATAAAAATGATGGGTCGATTACGATAATTACTTTATAGGAGCTACCAACCACTGTCAACTTGTAGCCATTCAAGGGAAATTAAGGACCGGCGATGTGTTTATTCTTGCAGTATACTAATGTGGCACTCTTCAGCATACAATGTAAAATTGAAGTCTTTGATTTTGCATGATCCACTGCTAAATTGTTAAGGTATTGAGTCTAAATTGTGACTTTACAGTTGAAAAGTAGACGTTTAATCTTATGTTAAATGTCAAAAGAAGCTGTATAAATTGCTTATAGAGGCGTTTTTGTCTCAATATATTTCTTTTTTTCTTTTTCTTTTTTTTTTGGGCTAGGAATTGCCATGTAAATGTGTTGAAGTTTGAATGGTTAGAACCAACACAACTAGCAGCTATTATAATAGTTATTATAAGTTAAGTAAATATTATCTTCAATTGATTATATTCGGCAATCGATTGTAAGGCTTGAGTCTTTAAATTATAATAATTATGATTAATGAAATTAATATAATTAAAATTAAGATTAAAATATATAAAAATTTGGGTCAAAAGAGTCAAAATTGGACCGATTGAATCTGAATATAATACGTGTCTGAATTTGAGCTTGCGCCTAGCAAGCCTGACGCACGCTTGAACCAAGAAAACAATGGCACCGTGCCTAAATTACACCCTAGCTGTGCTCAAGTTTGGCAAACCCGTGACCCCATATCTAACTCATGCTCAAGTGGTGTTTGAACACAAAGCTTTATAAAAATGAACCCCGAGCTCATTCCAGCCACTTTTTGTAGAAAAACTCAAAGAAGACAGAGAGAAGAAGCCGAGGAGAAGAGAGAATGACAGAGAGGAAGCCATTAAACTCAATTTTGAGATGATCCAAGCTACAATTTTAATAAATCTAAGCCAAAACAAATAAACTCTAAACTCTTCATTCACTTGATTTTTGCTGATATCTTGAAGTATATTCTTGTCCAAATGCTCCTGCATGCTTTGAAATTTGAAATAAAATGTTATGTTGAGCATGCATGTACATTCTTTGTCATTTTGCAACAAAATACTATGAAATTGCATGCTAAGGTTCATATAACATGAACATGTTTGCTGATTCTGCACACTAAACCCCAATATATTCTAAAACTTTGATATTATGATCTCACATGCTTAATTTTGCATGTTTGAACAATGTATAATTTTTGTATTGGAGAATCATGAAAATGCTCTGCATGTAAAGTGTAAAAGTTGATATTGCTGAATTTGGCCCCTGTCGTTGATTTTTGCTAGTTTCTATTGTATTTTATTGATATGACAGAATGAGTCATAGTCTACCAATGACCTCTATCAATAATCATATATCTAACCTAAATAATAAATTTTGTACAAAAGACATATGAATGGGTGGACTTAAAATTTTTGTTTGTATGTACATGATCGCAAACAACCAGTCATCAAGTTAGCCTTATTAAGGTTGGTCATAACTAAGTCGGTCACATCTTGACCAGCTAAGAATCTAGGTCGGTCGGCCAATGTTGCATGAGATGCCATTAGGAACCAAAATTACTCACGCCATAACAATTTAGCAAAAATATCTAATATCCGCTTTATTTACATAGTAGAATTATTATATAGAAGTTTTCAGAATGTCCCAAAAATACATCAAGGTCGGTTATGCACCGCTACAAAAATCCTGATTGACCTTCTTACTTAGCTAGACCGTCTGACATCACTCTTTCTCGTCTAGTATAAGTTCTTGGTAATTTAAGGGTAATAAAACAGTAAGGAGTAAGCGACAGCTCAGTAAGGTATCAATGCAGAAAACATGCATAATTATAGCATTTAATGAAATGAAAGTATTAGC
>JAOVVI020014077.1:0-11627 GCA_028571085.2 Nepenthes alata | reverse complement strand
AATAATAAATAAAAATATATAATATATATATATATATATATGTTTTACGTAATAATAATAATAAAAATAATAAGTAAATTAATTAATATATATATTTACCAAACAACCCTCACGTCACCCACCTTCTTCTCGAGCCCCTCTGCCATTCCCATTCCTCCACCTTCCCTCTCATTTTCCTGTTTTCTCTCCCTCTCTGTTTCTCTTTTTCTCTACCGTCTCTCTTTCTCTCTCTCGCTCTCGCCGTTCATCTCTTCATCTCTCCGTCTCCCTCTTAATTTCCTCTACCGACCACTCTTCGATTTTGGGTGCTTCGTCTTTCTTCTCAATAAATCGGTGGCCTTTATTTTTGGAGTATAAATTGAAGCATGTGGTAGCAATGTTGGTCGTCCGAGACTTTGCAATTGAAGATTCCAAAGTCACCGTCATCTGAAGCCGTAGTCATCGTTGCCGGAGAAAGTGTTGCCGTTGTCACTTGGTGCTAGAGCCACCATCGCAAACCCTCGTCGTTGCCGATTTTGTTGCTGCGGTGTCGTCGTACTGCTGAAGCCGTTTTCCAAGATTTGTAGCCGATCCCCAAATCTGAAGTCGAAACCAGAGCCGAAATCGAGCCGTGTTCTGGAACCGAAAATCAGGCAAGTGACCCTCTACTGTCATTTCTCATCTGAATTGCAAGTGACCTTCTCTGTTGTTTCTCTTCAATTCGCAAGTGTTCCTCTACGGTCATTTCTCCTCTATTTGCAAGTGAATCCTATTTGTATCATTTCTCCTTCTATTTTGCAAAATCAGTGCTCTTCCATTACAACCTACTCCTTCTCTTCTTACAATTTTGTTGTTGCTGTGGAAATTGGGAGAGTATTGTTCAGAAATTAGAAATCGGGGAAAAATAAAGCATTTCATTTCTGGTTTGGCGGAAGGGCTGTGAAAGAGAGTTTTGCCAATTTTCGGTGATTAAAAATTGTTGTGCAGATATTTTATGCATATATGTATATTATTGTGTAGTCGTGTGTGTGGGTGTGGTGAAGCAGCAGAGCTACTGTGCGTGGGAGTGCTCTGTGTGAGCCATGTGTGCGTGTGTGTGTGTGGAGAGTGCAGCAGGAAGCTACTGCGTGAGGCTGTGTGTGTGTGCGTGATGGGCTGCTGGTAGGAGTTGGGCCGTGGGCTGTGTGTGTGTGCGTGTGAGTGTTTGGGCTAGGCCCAAATGTGTGTGTGTGTGTGTGTGTGTGTGTGAGTGTGGACTGGGCTGGGCCCAGGTTGGTGTAAGTGTGTGTGTGTGTGTTTGTGTGGATTGGGCTGGGCCCTATGGTGTGTGTGTGTGGCTGTGTTGGGCTGGGCCGAAGTGTGTGGGAGTGTGTTGGGATGGGCCCAAGTGGGTATGTGTTTAGTATGTTGGGCTGGGTCTAAGTATGTGGGTGTGTGATGGAGTGTTTTGGGTTGGGCCAAGTGTGGATATATATATGTGTATAAGTGGGAATTGGTGTGTATATATATATATATATATATGAAGGTATATATATATATGAAGAAATAAATATTACCAATTAATTTGTTGGGATCTGGTAACAATTTATTGGAAATGGGAAATTGAAATATATTATATTATTGGCCTTAGTTGTAGGCATCGCTCCGAAATAAAATGAAAAGAATAGTGAGGCAGTCGAACTGATCATATTTTGATATTGTATTTCCTTTGAACGTCCCGAGATATATTTTTTGTGTTGAATTTGACGGTGTGAGTACGGTCTGGTCAGCACCGAATGACATTCTGTTATTGATGTTGTAAAGCATTCTTCGCGTTATACTCGGTGTGTGAGTATTTGAATTCGTTGGCTTCTTATGGTCAAGGTTGTGGGGAGTGGGTGAAAACATTGAAATATCTGGTCGAATGGGAGGCTTTGGTACTTTAATGTGGTCTACACTTAGCCGATACTGATTTCTGTATCCTGGTGGATTGAGGTACGTTGCCTAGTGTGGCGGGATCCTTATGGCCCTGTGAACATCGTAGATCATGATATCGAGGATTTCATGGCGGGAGATGCTGGGTTTGACATGTGAGTTGTCTTCCGTACTGGTAGAGTCGGAAGAGGAGCATGATGTTGAGCATGCTCGGGAGACATCTGTACTTTGTGGGGCAGAGTCTCTGTGGACCATGGATTTGGTCGGTGGTCAAACTTGCGAGCATCAGGTAGCCCATGCAAGTCCCAGCTTTCGGGGAATATACGCAGCCTTTGGTTCACAGTGGCGGAATAAGATCCAGGTGATTCCTTGAGATATTCTTGATTGTGAGTAACTCATTAGTGGTGGTGGTAGTATCCTTGTGTGGATCCTGTCATACTCGGATTCAGTGAAATCCATGTTGTATTGTTATCGTGACTATGCTTGTTGTTCCGCTCACATATGGACGGGGGAAATCCCCAATCATCATTGATGTCGGATTCTAGGGGATTACCATTGTTTATTGGCACTCTTGTTATTTTTGGATCTTCGGGTATTGTGGGACCCATTTACCTAGAGTCGTAATTACGATGGGTTACAATCTGTCTCGGATATAGTAGGCTGTCAGAGTATGTTGAGACCTTGGTAGATGATATCTAAGATCGTTATTGTTGTTAGCGTGTTTGATTATATCACTTGTTGGGCTTTGGCTCACCCTTGTGTTTTCTTGGCTCCAGATTGAGTTGATAGCAGTTAGCTTGGAGGAAAAATGCATGAGAAGATGGTCCTGATAGTCAGATGATGAGATTTAATCTGTTATTGAGACTTATGTATTTTCTTTTATTGAGTTTATGTCTTCTTTAATATGTCCGCATGGATGATGGATGATTTATCATGATGTAGTTAAATATCGAAAGATTTGAAATGATTTAGATTATAGATGGTTATGTTTGGTTTTAAATTTTTGGTTCCGCGTGTGCGGCTCGAGCCTCGTGTTTAAGTATTCAAGGCTCGGGTCACCACAAAAATAGTATACAAAATAACTTAAAATACATATTGGTGTCGAAGGAAAAGATTAATAATTAAGTAGTACCTGAGTAAAACCCTCTTAACTTCTCTGGCTAATAAATATCGATCTGCTATATTAGTACAGTATAGATATTACGGGTATACTAAATATTAGTCAGCTTATTCTTAACCCATTATTCTGACAGAAAAAAACTCTTAAGATTTGCTCAGCAGCAGAATCGAATTTTCTTTTTTTTATCTTCTCGTAAATTGAGATTTACTGCTAGTGACTCTTCAAACACTATTGAAAATCTAGCATCCACTCTATCGACAGAACTCCAAAAACTCAGAGGATCGAACAAGTGTTAAAGGGGATTTAGAATTTTGATAACGAGAGAAAAAGCAGATCAACCTCGCAAAGATACGTGGTTTTCTCCTTCAAATATGCTCTTCAATCACCCAAGCAAAAACTACTCAACAATCTATTTTTCATTGTGTGGTAGCTAGGGCAGATATAATTAGGTATTTATACGGTAGAGAAAGAATAGGGTTTTAAATGTCTGAAGTCTGAAAACAGCAAATCAGCTCAGTTGCTCAACATGTGTGCACATTAGGCGTGAAACAGCAGTTACTATGGTGCACGTGCTCTCTGGTGTGATCTACCGTTTTCCACGCAAGAGTATTATTTAGGCAAGTACAACATAATTTTTCGCTATAATCAACAATCGAGTAGTCTTCATGTATGCTTTGGGCATGAACAATGCAAACTTTTACTGTAATCCATGCTCAAGCGGTCTTCATGCGTGGATTAGATGGGCTCTAGGCGAGTAGAAGATATTTCCAACAATAAAATTCCTAACACATGGTACAATGAGTTGTACTTGTGGCTGATCATCTCGTTTCTGAATTCTTCCTGCCGTTCTTGAGTTGAAGGATTTCTTGCAGTAAGCCTTCTTGCACAGAAGAAATCTGTTTCTCCGTGTTACTGCTTTCCACAAAAACAGTCCTCAATCAATTGAAAATACATCACAACATAAGGAATCCATTCTAGTTTCCAGTGCAACGCACAGTAAAATGCAAACCTGAAGCTACAACTTGAATTCAAATCCAATTACCATTCTTATTGAGATAAAGCCTGGTGTTGGCCAGAACTGGGGCGGCCTACCGTCACAGGCACCAAATAGATTGAAGAGAAGGAATAGAAGTAAGAATAAATGACAACCGATATTTACGTGAAAAATCCTTATGAATCAAGGTAAAAATCACGAGATGTTAAGTCTGTAAAATTTGCACTAAGTATGAGATGGAGATTACAAAACAGTAAGGCGGAAATGCACACACAGATGGGCCTTCTTCCTCTCCTCTGTTTTCTTCTTACTCTCACACACACTCACACTCTGCACAGCTCTCTTCTACTCGACACTCTGTGTACCACCTCTTCTACAGCCTTCTTACACATATATGTATATATAAACAATATACAAAAGGCCTTGCCAACAGCTGGACCACCACGTCTTGCTTCATGGTTGGTACACGGTTCCCAAGAAGTATGTGTTAGCTCAACAGTAGGAGGCGCATGCCTGCAGTAGCAGAAGACAGATCTGTTGTCTTGAGTTTCTAAGGTTACCTAAACAGGCAGGTCAACCTACTCCCTTTTAGACATGGCAGGTGTTCAGTGTTGCCTTAATAAGCCGGTCAACTTTGTTGATCGTCCTTCTATTCAGACCGGTCAACATCCTATTGACCGTCCTCATTGTTGCTCTGAGAACCCTCAGCCAAACCGGTCAACTGAATCTTCAGCCGGTCAACTATGTTGACCGTCCGTTGATCGTCCAACCGGTCAACGATGTTGACCAGAACTTCTTCACGGGAGAGATTTCTAACAAACTTCCCCTCTCGATCGTGAGGAAGTTAACTCTGTTAGCCCGGCCATTTTGCAGCATGCCTCATTCTTCCCTTTTGGTAGAATCTTTATCATCATGTCTGCCCCGTTCTCTTCCATGCTAACCTTGTCTAATGACAGTAGACCTTCTTCCAGCACCTCTCGCACCCAATGATATCGAATATCAATGTGCTTTGATCTAGAAAGGAATGAAGAGTTCTTACATAGATGAATGACACTTTGGCTATCACAAAGTACCACATATCTCTCCTGTTTGATGCCTAACTCTTGAACGAACTTCTTCATCCACAGCATCTCCTTGCAGGCCTCCATAACTGCGATGTATTCAACTTCAATTGTGGATAGAGCTACACATTTTTGTTGCTTTGACTGCCAAGAAACTGCACCACCCGTAAATTTCACCAAGTAACCTGATGTGGATTTGCGTGTGTCAACATCTCCGGCCATATCCGCGTCTGAGTTATCCACCAACTGCGGTTTGTCACTTCCAAGACATAAGCACCTCATAGAAATTCCCTGAATATTTCTCATGATCCACTTCACCATGGACCAGTGCTCTTTTCTCGGATTGGACAGAAATCGGCTAACTGTCCCGATGACATGAGCTATGTCCGGTCTGGTGCACACCAGGGCATTCATCAGGCTTCCCACAGCTGATGAGTAGGGAACGCCTTTCATGTATTTCTTCTCGTCATCCGAGATTAGGCATTGACGAGTACTCAGCCTGTAGTGGTTCACCAACGGTGTGCTTACGGGCTTTGATTTATCCATGCTGAATCATTGGAGCCCTTTCTCAAGATAGTTCTCTTGAGATAACCACAACTTCCTTGCCTTCCAATCACATAAGATTCTGACTCCCATAATCTTCTCAGCCGATCCAAGGTCCTTCATGGCAAATGACCGTCCAAGCTGTTCCTTCAACTCTTTTATCCGGCCACTGTTGCGTCTGACGATGAGCATTTTGTCCACGTATAGAAGAATGACAACAAAGTTATCATCCGAGAACCTCTATACAAATATGCAATAGTAAAAGTTCTCTTCTGCACTTCGTTTCTACTCCGTTCCACCCACAAACCAGTGAAGTGCCCCGATGCATTTTATAATAACACTTAGCCAATATCCCACCTGCTCACTTGCCCTAATCTTGCAAATGATTTGTCACGCTAATTTTGTTATTTTCTACACTTTCACTAGTTCCAACACTTTTTCACAGGCGGCGCATACTCTACAAATCAATTACCTACTTTACAAAGTTTGCTACCTACTCTACAAAGTCGACTACCTGCTCTATAAAGCATGATGCGTACTCTGCAAAGTCATCCTCCTACTCTACTATGCCGTCGCCTTTGAATTGGTGTTCCCTGATAGCCCCTTC
Source organism: Nepenthes alata (assembly GCA_028571085.2). Lineage (NCBI taxonomy): Eukaryota > Viridiplantae > Streptophyta > Magnoliopsida > Caryophyllales > Nepenthaceae > Nepenthes > Nepenthes alata. Next base: position 5,409 of record JAOVVI020014077.1, on the reverse strand, counting down.
GCATCAGCGCCCTCAATCGGCCTCTCCGGTCGGCCTCATCCAAACTCGGCCACACTCGCCTGGTTGTTCCCGGCCGTTCTTCTCTCAGCTGGCTGACCTCCCTGACCAACTTCTTCTTCCATCCGGTCGACCTCTATGGCCAATCTCCTGTTGGCCGACCTCTTGCTATCCGGTTGACCGACTTCCTTTGAACATACCAATCCTCGCACAAGCCTTGTGTGAATCTTCTAATGAATTTTCATTTATTAAACTACCAACAAAAGAGTGATAAAAAATTCAACAAACTTTCTCTCACGACCCTATGGGGGATCCTTCTCTAACCGGCAACTATCATCTTCTGCCTTTTGGTAGCATCCCCTCAATTGGGATCCTGGCATTGGCTTCCGTAAACTTGAATGATACATTCTTCTACTCCACCAAACCTAAAGTAGCCCCACTCTCCTTCGGCTTCTTTTCTACAGAAGAATCATTCCCGCTGCACTACCTCGACCTCCTCCTCCAGCCACCTTGATCAATACCCCAACCGGTTACCTTGGCGTTACCTTTGATAATTGAAGCGTTCATCAGGTATTGGTCTGATCGCTTGTTTCCCCTTGCCACAACCAAGGAGCCTTTGGTGAGTTTCCATTGGCTATTTCCGAATGCCATGTTGAAGCCATCTTCATCAAACTTATCGGTTGAAATCACATTCAACCTCAAGTTCGGGCCATGTCTCACACCCTTAAACATGTGTTTCATCCAGTTGATTGTTTACAAGCAAACATCCTCGATGACAACTACCTTTGACGAACAACCATTACCCATCTTCAATACCTCGTGGTACTCGTGCATATAGCTCGTGAAATGAGATTTCCTCGACGTCTCATAGTGTGAGGTGCCACTGTCCATCACCCAATCCATCTCCTGGTACGGAAATCTTCGTGCCTTTTCTGCGTGGACAATCCAAAGGTCTTCGTAGGGAGCGACTAAGGCCTGATTAACTTCACCTTGATCCTTCCTTTCTTGATACTCCCCTCTACCCACCTTTTTCTGCTTCCTCCTCGGGCAGTCTCGCTTCATGTGGCCCTTTCTTCTATAGTGAAAGTACTCAATATCCTAAAATTTGGGCCGACCGTTACTCCTCTCTGACTTACCACCTCGTGCCCTCGGCCTTCCCTACCTCTGATCAATGGTGTCCAAAAGTAGACTCGACTCCCATGATTCCTCAATGCCTCCCCTTCGCCTTGACTCATTCATAACTAAAGAGACGACGACCTCATCCATCCTGAGTGTGTCTTTTTTGAACAGCAGCATCATGACAATATGGTCATATGAGACCGGCAGAGTGGCCAGCAATACCAACGTCTTATCTTCCTCATTGATCTTATCAAGTGTCGACATTTGTGTCACAATCCAATTGAACTCATCCAACTGCTTCTTAAAACTCTCCTCTTCCGACAGACACAAGCCATAGAATTACTTCTTTACATGCAGCATCATTGTCAAAGACTTGGACCTATACTGGCTCTCAAGCTTTTCCGATAATTCCGCTGGATCTGACAAGCCAATGACCACTTCAAGAGTGTTATCCGTAAGATACAACTTGATCGTGCAATTAGTAAGATCCCTCTGATCTTACCACTTCTCCTCCGTCATATTCTCTGGTTTGTCTCCCTTCCTCCGAAAAGCTTTTATTGTTCCTTCGCGAGTCAAAATATTTATCATCCTTTGTTGCCAAAGGACAAAATTAATTTGTCTATTAAACTGCTCAATATAAAATGGTAGATTTCTCGATGTCGATACAGTGAAATAACAGGTTTATAATATCTCTCTAATACCACTTGATGGGATTTGACCCGGATATACATGACTCGACGCAGTAAAAAATCCAAACCCCTCGTCGTTTGTCAGTCAATACAAATATGAGCACAAGAAATATATTAATGTATAATAATTTTTAACGTGAAAATTTTTTTTCAATTAAGGAAAAAATTATGGAATAAATTTTAAAAAATCTCCACTATGTAAAATCTAGTTATACAAATCCCTGAGACAGAGTACCTGCAACTGACCCGAGATAGAGCAAGAAACTCCAAAATAAGAGCAACGGAACCTCCTTCTCTATTTTCTCTCCTTTTTTCTTTTCATTCATTTGTCTCTCACTTATGGCGCTCTCTACTCTCTAATTTTATAAAGTGTGGTGGTGAATGATGAACTGCGGAGGCTCGTTTCTATACTTCGTTTCTGCTCCGTTCCACCCACAAACCTGTGAAGCGCCTCATGCGCTTTATAATGACACATGTCCAATATCCCACCTACTCACCTACCTTGATCTTGTAGAGGATTTGTCATGTTAGATTTGTCATTTTTTACGCTTTCGCCAGTTCTCGCACTTTTTCACAGACGGTGCATACTCTACAAGTCAGCTACTTACTCTATAACGTCTACTATTTACTCTACAAAGTCGGCTGCCTACTCTGTAAAACTTGATGCCTACTCTACAAAGTCATCTACCTGCGCCGTCAGGTCACCCCCTTTGATCTTGTATTGCCTGGTTGCCCCTTCGCATCAGCGCCCTCAGTTAGCTTTTTTGGCCACCCTCATCCCAAGTCGGCTACATTGACCTGGCTACTCCTGGCCGGTCTCCTCTTAGCCGGCCAGCTTCTCTAATCGGTTTCTTCTTTCATTTGGCTAGCCGGCCCCTGTAGGCTGGCCTCCTACTGTCTGGCAGACCGGCTTCCTTCAGTTGCTCACCACATGCGAACATTTTGAGCCTCACACAAGCCTCGTGCAAATTCTCCAATGACTTTTCATCTGTTGAGTTATCCATAATGGAGAGACAAAAAACCCAGCAGTTCGAAGATGATAATCAATTTTCTGCAACTATATTGGGATCGATCCACCATTTCGGACGTTGGATGATCATACTTTCGAGTTTTAGTTGTTGAATGAGAGTTTGACAACCTGATGATGCATCGTTTGATTGCCACTTTATCAACAATGAACAACAACGGAATTTCAAGCAAGCTTATGTTCTTTGGTGACAGGTTTCTGTAGCAATTTCAAAACTGATTATTCGTTTGATTAAATTGATACAAAATCCATAGGTTTGCACTTTCAATTGTTTGGTACTAATTTTAAGATTTTACTGTTGAAACTTGAATTTCACAACCCGAGGCTACTGGCATTAGTTAAGGGTAATATTGAACATCAAAATTTTATTGAGTTATAGGTCACTTACGTATAATTTTATACCCATTTGATGGGCCGTTCGATGGTTCGGACAAAGACATATGGGCTCTATACTGATATGGAGGATTGTGCTTTGTCGCGCACATTTTGCATTGTTGCTCGGTTTGGTAGATAGAAAGTATTGAATCCTTATATTATTGAGATTTGTGCAACCGAAATATTGTATAGTGGAGATAGTTTTAGACGAATCGTTCGGTGATTTTTCTCCTTTATTTTGAAGTAAGTTTTCCATATAAAAATTATGCCTTACGTCATTATTTATAATTGTTGTTTATTCGCGTTGTGTTTCGAATATTTTCTTGCAAGTCAAATAAGCAGTTCGGGTCCCAACAAATTCGACGGCGGGTCATGGCATTGAACGAAGTTCTATCAAGTTCGAATACAAAGAAGATGTTGTATCTGCCTGGCTGGAGCACGTTTTAGTGTTGTGTGCTCACGAAGCTAAGACGGAGATGCTGCAATGTACGTTGAAGTGGAAGCCTGGGAAGATGAAATGAGGCATGAATCGGGAAGACAACCTTCTTACTGTGCACCCATGACTCGCGGGCTTCCCTTCATATAAAAATTGAGTATTATATAATACGTCATGTATTTGTTAATTGATCAAGGACATTTCTTAAGACATGTAGTTGATTTAACGTGTTTTCAATCAATCTTACAAGATTTTTAAAATTATCGTGCTAAGTGATGTAACCTAAACTTTTGGACATGAGTCGAGTCAATTGATTATGGTAAAATTTTATATACTGACCATAAATATTCAAAAATTGAAAGAAAATTAAAAAATAATCGGGTAAATTATGAAATCTTAGTGGGCTTAATGAAAAGTAATCACTTGAAGAATACCGTGTGTATCTGATTGATTCTTTATTGTTTTCTCTTAATGAGTTTCTTTTTATTATTGTGTGAGTATACTTTTTTTTATATTTATAGTTAGATAAAATAGATTATATAAAAAATATTATGATTTTAAAAATATCTATTATAATCTATGATTATCTGATATTCATTGTCACATCTCCAACACAAAACGTATAAATAAGGACAACAAATAGATTTAACCAAAAATCAAGACATGACTTTACATCAATTCTATTTGATAAACCCAAGAAATTAGGTAAAGACCCAGGATATTATCTAAACTCTAAAGGACGATTCTAAATCATAGAACTTGTCCAATGAAAATCCAAGTATAAGGTAAAGTATCTCAAACTAATATTAAGAGTTCCACAAACATGTCAAATACATAAGTGAAGGCATACAACTACAAATACAACATTCCAAAATCAAATTGTTCAAACTACTTATAATTCTGATTACAAGTAAGGCATCCTAAAATTACTCCTCTGGAAATATTCCTTCATCCAAATACACTCGGAGATTTGATTTGATGTTTGAAGTGGATGATTATATAATTTTGAAGGTATCTCTTTAAAAAAGAATCTCGAGATTTGAGATAAAAAAAATTAAAATTGAGGTTTATTGGGCAGTTTGAAGTTTTGTAACATGTTGGAGAGATGGCATATAGATTGGCTTTCTCCCATAATTTGACTGATTGTCAAGATTTTTTCATGCCTCTATATTTAGAAAATATATATTTGATCCTTTGCATGTTATTGAGTATGAACTTTAGCAAACTATCAAGAATTTAACATATACTAAGGTTTTGATTCTGTAATACTCAATTTTCGTTTGATCTAAATTGATGTTATAAATTAATTTAAATATATTAAAAAATATCTGTACAATGTAAATTTTGAAAATAATTGAAGCCGGAAGCAGGCAGCTTGGTGCCTGCGCTCGAAGAGCACTTGAGGCACACCCAGAGTGTAGAAAGCAGTGTAGGCGTGCTCTAGGGGAGCTCGAGGTGGCGCCTGAGTATGGCTCAGGGAATGGGCGCAGCACCAGACGTGAGCCCCAGTAGCGCTGGAGCGCTGATTGATTTTATAGGTAGAGCGCACCAGTATTCAGCCATTTGTGCGGGAAAGCGATAGAAACAGAGGGAGGAGAAAGAGGAGGGATGAAGAAGAGAAGAGATAGTTTGAAACATCTTTTTATTAGATCTGTTAGGTAAAAAATTAAGACGTGTATTCTTATACCCTACCCTTAGTTTATTTTCGTATTTGATAAATTTTACCTATGTTTGGAGGTTTTAATGTATATATATATTATTTTACT
>JAOVVI020014076.1:0-11627 GCA_028571085.2 Nepenthes alata | reverse complement strand
TTTTTACTACACGTGGGAAGTTAGTTGTTTCAGCTTCCTTAGTTATTCTGTTGAACAGAATATGCTTCTGTTACTTACTTTTCTGTGGCATTATATATTGCATGAGAACAGCTAATGAAGGCAAAACATATTATACAAATTCTCTTCCTCAATTTATCTCTTATCCTCCTTTTTCGTCTATTCCTCTACTCTCTCCTGTTTCTTCATCCTTCAGTTCTGAAGTTTCCTCCGTCAGAACTCCCCTCTCCGGTCACTCAGTTCACTTCAACGATGACTTCACCGGCCACAACAGAGATGCTCGTATCACATGTGGTCCTAAATGTGGACTTGTATATAGAATATTCATCACATTAATTAATTATTAAAATATATATAATCAAAATAAATTTTAAAGAATAATGAAGTCATTATTTGGTATTATTCTTGCTGGGTTTGGTCTAAATTAGTATAGTTATATCTTAATGTAAATTTGAGGCGCATGTTGGAAAGAATCATTGAGTGCTTGTTAGTAATGGCATGGATATAATTGTAGGAAAGTCTTAATACTGTCAATAAAATTATCATCATATGATTTAGAATATTATATTTGAAGTCACAAAATATTTTTTACATATAAGATCATATGTAATAAATTTAAAATTGTTTGCCATCATCAAACTTTGCATATGATAAGAGTTCTATACAATGGTGCCTGCCTTTAATTAAAATTTTGGAGGCCATGTGGTCCACAACATGGACACATATATAGAATATTCATCACATTAATTAATTATTAAAGTAGATGTAATCAATAGTTTTTCAATGATGCTAAAATCCTAGTTGGATTAAGTTGATGGTTCAAGCACATGAAGTTTCAGCCCTCAACTCCCAAGCATCCACTTCCAAGAAAAAGGTCAAAAGGGAGAAAACCTGCCTCAAAAGGAATATAACATCAATTGAGGACCCCAGAGGCACAAGAAGCTTCTCTCCACAAAAATCCTTCTCAGCTAAAAGGACGATTATACTTTGAGACCAAGGAAAAGAGTCTCAACTGATGTAATCTTCTATATACCTAAGTCTTGGGATGTCCCTGAGTTCTGGAGAAAGGTTTATGCAACAGCATGTCAAAAACTCTTTCGATTAAGCATGCATCTCGCATATCTACTAATCAATCGGTGTTAAAGACATTCCTTAATGCTAAAAAGATTGTTTCCATAACTGAAGTGAAGAAGAGAATAAAATAGATTTAACAGCAACTATTTCAAGGAATCATGACTAGTTAAATATCTAAACTGGGTTGCACACCATTCACTTGGGAGATCAAAGCCCACCGACTTTCTCATAAATTTAAAATGCTAGTATTAGAATTTTACGATGGGAGCACTAATTTAGTAGACCACCTAGACCATTTTTAACATTGTAATGCTTCCGAATCTTAAGGATCTCGCGTTGTGTCTCTACTTCCCTTTGACTCTTAAGGGAGATGTTAGGATATGATTTTATAGGCTAGCGCCAAATTATATTCGATCTTTCTAGGAACTCGCAAATTTATCCCTATCTTAGTTTGCCTCTAACCAGAGGGAAGAGAAATAGCCGTGTCATCTTGTTAGAATCTAGCAACGTTCATACAAGAGTCTAAAACGTTTCCCATCCCGGTTTGACATTGAGGCTGGGGGAATATCAAATTTTGCCAATGAGGTAAAATTGAATTCCTTCATGGCTACATACAAGCAGGTGAATTCTTCAAAATATTTTGATAAATATTTTGATATAGATTTGAAATGAGAAGTTTTTGAAGTAGCCAAAATTGGTTAAGAACTTAGAGGGAACTGATCAATCTAAGTACTTTTTCTACCATTGATCTCTGGGACATATTACTAAGAGATTATTAGATATTATAGAAGGAGATTAAGGGTTTTATCCCAGAGGATACTTCAACAAATATTGAAAAAATGGTGGACACCCTCCTCCATGTAACAATAATGGAGGCAATGTGAAGCCATCGAAGTAACCTTAGAACCGAGTGGCAACCAGTGTGATAAATATGGTATCAATGAGACTAGCCGGGGATAAAGCTTCGAATCGCCTTGAGAAGACTTACTCTAACAAAAGGTAGAAAATGGGGACAGAAAATACTTTTATTAGTTTTAGTTATGATGAAATAGCACCTGTAACATCTTCCCACTCTAATTTTCTTATTGTATCAACACTAATTTCAAATAAAGAATTAAATTATCAGCTGAAATTAATCTTTATTGATAATAAAAGGTTTCAAAATATTCTTTATCTTAATGCATTCATTAAGATAGGGTTTAGTAAGAGCTAAATGTAGCTATCAGATGGTCCATTATATGAATTGATCAATCAACTGGTGTAGGTACAAGGAACCATTTAACTAGAAGTTACATTTGAAATGTATCCAAAAATAACTTCCCATATGCTAACTTTTTTGGCAGTAAATTTTTCCTTTGTTTATAACACCATTCTTGGTTGTCCATATTTAGTAACCTTAAGGCAATGACTTTCATACCACACCTAAAGATGAAATCCATAACCTAACACGGAGTTCGAGAAGTGCAAGGAGACCAAAACATAAGGAGTTGCTATTTGACAGAAATAGAGCAAGCTATGCCTTCCCAACTAATAGAAGAATTTGATTTTTGAGATGAGACTACACTTCAGCAAAGTCAACCTAGGGAGTTAACCTTTCAAATCCCACTTAACTCGGCTGAGTTAGATAAATATGTTCAGATCGAGAATTCGTTATCATACAATTTGTAAGAGTGGCTAATAGAGTTTCTTTGAAATAACTTGGATGTGTTTTCTTTGACACTAACCGACAAGCTAGAAATACTAACATAAGTGATGGTTTACAAATTGAGCTTTATTTCCAGGCATAAACTAGTCGGGCAAGAAAAGAGAAGTTTTTTCATAGAAAAGCCCATTGCCATGCACTAGTACCTAAAAAAATTGCTCGATGTTGGTTTTATCGTGTAAGTTCTTTTTCTAGACTGGTTTTCCAATGTCATTCTTGTTTCTTTAAGCTTTCATACGAATGCTAATCATGCATGTATTAGGCATCACTATTTTGGACTAAATATGTACATGTGTCTCTCATGTGCACTTCAAGTATATCAATTCTATCTAAAACACACTCAAGTGTGGATTAGACATATGTTATGCGCCCCTCAAACTTAAGACCTTTTGACTCAACACTAAATTTTTAAAGAAAATTCATGATTAACCTTGATAATTTATCAATTTACTTAATTTTAATATCATCAAAGTAAACCTCAGCGTTTAAATCTTACATCAGCACAAAGAATATTAAAGCAATTATGAACATAGAGTCACCTTGAACAATCAAAGATATCCAAAGACTAACAGAGAAACTTATAGCTCTATCCCAATTCATGGCCAAACAAGATAAGAAGTACTTACCATTCTTCAAAGTACTAAAAGGAGTAAATTTGAACGATTTTCAATGGATGAATGAGTGCCAAAAAGCTTTCCAAGACTTGAAGAAATATTTGACACATCCATCTTTGTTAACTTGTCTTAAAGAGGATGAAGATCTATATATTTATCTAATCGATTTAGAAATAGCATTGCATATTATCTTAGTTAGGAAAAAAAATCAAAACTACAATGACTAGTGTATTATATTAGTAAAATCCTATTCGACTCAAAGACTCAATATGCATGAACGAAGAAGGCTATTTTAGCCATAGTTCTTGCGGCAAGGAAATTTCGGTCATATTACCAGACCTATAAAATGGTAGTTCTAATATATCAACCCCTAAAAAGGAGTCTATTACAAATTAAAAGTAATCAAATGCTTAATCATGTGGTTGATTGAATTGGGTATGTTTAACATAGAATTTCTAAGCTTAACTTTTCATAAAGGGTTAAACTCTAATGGACTTTGTTGTCAAAATAATGGCCTTAATCTCTGATGAGGTAGTTAAAGAATCCTTAAGAGTTGTGCTGGACACATCACTACTCAGATAGATTTTATATGTGGACAGAGTATCTTCTTAGACAAGTAGCAGAGCTAAAATTGTTTTTACTTCACCTAAAGAGATTTAGATCAAGTACTCGATCATATTTTGGTTTTCAGCAACCAACAATATAGTTGAGTATGAATATTTGTTAACATATCTAAAATTGAAAAATTAAAATTTCATAAAAAAATATGACTATTTTAATATGATTTTGGGTTAATAGTCAACTAAATATTGGCTAATTTTTAAGCGACTAATTAAGAACTATTTCATATAACAACTTAGATGAGCTCTTTTTAAAAGTACTTTATAACACTGTTGAGTGATCCAGTGGAGGTAAAGCAGATCACAAAAACTATGGGCTGGTATACTATTGTGGACAAATCACTTTATGGAAAGGATTATTCAATACACTATATGCTCTACTTAACTCTGACGGAAGCTAACTATACCCTTAGACAAGTGCATCTTGATATTTGTGGAACGCATATAGGTTAAAAGACTAAGACCATCAAAATTATGAGGCAAGATTATTACTAACCGACAATGAAGTAGAATATTATGGAGTTTGCCAAAAATGATAGCAACTATCATATTCATGGCAATGTCCCAAAGCAACCACATATAGAATTCCAAGCTTTACGAGCCCTCTAGCAGTTTGTCTAGTGGAGGCTAGACACACTATGTCCATTTTCTCTAATGATAAGTCAAAAAAATCCATTATGGTTGTGGTCGACTGCTTTACAAAGATGGTAGAAGTTTTTTCTTTCGCAAAAATTATAGAACAAAATATTATAAAATTATGCATCAAAGTATTATCTACATGTTTAGAACATATAAGATTATAGTTATTGGCAATGGTACTCGATTATCGGGTAAAAGATTCATGAAGTATTGTGGAGGCCTGAGTGTTTGATTGGTTCATATATTAATCTCCTACATATAGACAAATGGAAAAGTATAGGTGACCAATCGAATGATAATCAATGGTTTGAAAACTAAGTTAGAAAAGGCTAGAAACGTTTAAGTAGATGAACTCTTATCTAAGCTTTGGGCCTACCAAACAACATCAAAAAACCCACTTAAGAGATACCTTTCAGTTTGTGCAATGAAACAAAAATAGTTATCCTAGTTAAAATAGGTTTTTCAAGTTATCGGGTGGAAAATTTTATTCCAAATTAAAAATTTTTGCTTCTTATATAGAATTTAGATCTCTTTGAGGAATCTAGAGAAATAGCTCGCATCTAAACAACAACCTTCTAACAATGGGCCACTCGATTCTATAATAGAAATTTAAATGCACGAACATTTGAAATTTGCAACTTAGTTCTACGAACTATGAAGCCACTAAGAAGCTTGTAAATATGAATAAGTTCTCCCTTACTTAGGAAAGACCATTCTTAATATCAACAATATTTTCAAATAGGGCATATAAGTTATATGCTCAAAATAGAAAGCTTGTTCCACGCAATTAGAATGTTCACTTCAAAAAAATATTATCGGTAAAGAGTCAAATCAAAGATTTTAAAAGGTACGTCATATCCCTCACTTTAGATTACATGTATGATAAAAAATGTTTTATATATTATCAATAAAATTAATTTTTTGTAGCAATTTTCATATATGTATGTGTATAAACAGTTAACAAGTATATTAATCTAATCATAAGATGGTTTTAATATCCTATCAATTAAAACACAGAAGCCATATGGGAAATCGTGGTTGATGTTCAAGGAAACCATATGCTCTTAAGTGTTGTCGCATATCCAAAATACAACAAGATTTAGGGAGTTTAAGAATGGAGCATTTGATGCCCTTTTGAGATGTCAAATATTAGGTGGGTCATGGTCTTTTGAGACTTGATTATTAACACACTCACCTATCCTATTAAACCTGAGAGACATTATATGCATGTAAGTGATGATAAATCCCTTAGCAAGACATGCACAATCAATCATATAGTTAAATATTAAGGCTTTTTCTCATCAGCAACAATAGTCTAATAACTCAGCCTGAGCAACCGTTTTTCTTACTTGGATCGGGGTGGATAGGTTAAAATCTTCTTCTTGTCCCTCCTTCCCTTCTCTTTTCCTCTCCTCTCTTCACTGCTCTTTGTGCATTTTTAATTTCTCTCTCTCCCCTACCCCTTTTTAAAATAAAACGAAAGCAAGTCGGCGGGAAACAGTGGGCGCGTGCTCGAGCGCCTAGCGAGTGCACAGCGAGCGCACCCATGTGAGATTTTCTTGCTCGTCAACTAGCTCAAGCGAGCCATGAGCGAGACATCTTTCGAGCCATACTGTAATTTGTGCTTGCTGTTGGGCTCGAGTCAGCAACGAGCGCAATCCTGCTGCTTGCTGCACTAAGGCCTATTTTCCATTTTTTTAATTTTTTATTATCTCAAACTCAATTATACCAATTAGATTACTAAAATTGCTATATTTTGGGAACCTAGGTCATCATATTTTCTGGGTGTCAATTAAATCCAATTTTTTCTGATTGAAATAAAAAATGACTTTTTCCATCTTGGTTTCTAATCTAAGTTCTTGATGTTAGAAAAAATCACATAGGTCCACTAAGTATTGGGTAACATGCAATAGGAATTTCTAGGGCCAATATTTTCTATACAATTTTCCTGGTAACAGGGGATGCAAAATTCATTCTTTAAATGTGTTTCATAAACTGCAATGAAACTATCTTGAAAAGAGCATATCATCTCATCTAGTGATGGTACAACGAATAGAATAATAATCAGAATGTTAAACCTATTGTAGATATCAAATGTATTAGAAATTGAAAATAATGTCAACAATATTCCTAAGAGTGCCTCGTGGGGCCATTGTTAATAATAAGCAACAAGACTGTAGGACTCTGAAAACATAGGGTTCAAACATATTCATTTTAGGAATGTATAAAAGTGAGAAAATGACCTAAAACAAATTTAAATGGTGGAAAGAGAAATGCCAAAATTGAAAAAAAGGGGGGGTTAAAGTTGGAAATAATGTATTTTAAGGAACAATCGGATTCAACCAACACGTTTTTTTTTCCTTTAACCTCTTATATAAAGGCATATTTTCCGCTCCATTGAAAATAATTAAACCGTTGTATATCGATAACTGGCAAAATGAGAATTCCAAGCAACACAACATGTGTTTCAAAGAAGAAAATGCCACTAGATGCACCATTAAATGCACCACCAATACTCCATCGAACTTGTTGTCCAAGCAGCTATTTAAATGTAACAAACTAAAATTCAATAGCTTACAAAAGGCAAATTGGTTAGACTGTTAAATCTCTAGCTATTACTTAAGAATTTCAATTTGTCAAAAAATTAAGATTTTATCGAAATTAAAAGTTAGTTGTCAGATTATCGTGTAGAATATTCTGAAGCATTGGACCAAGAATAAGAAAATTCTAGCTAGATTCTCTAATTAATATAAACTTTTGTCGACTTACAACCTCATACAGATGTACACAAGTTCAAACACTAAAAAATTATATTAAAATACAATCTATACATGGTAATAAAAAGTGTCATATTTTTTATTCATTATTGAAAACACTCATATAAAAGATACATTTTGACATGAAATACTAAACCATGCTAAGTATTCTTTAGTATTAGACTAGGAATCAAGAAACGTTTAGTTGAATTTGTCAGTTAATCTAACCGTTTGATGACTTATAATTTCTTGTGATTGTATAGAAATCTAAATATGAAAGAATCATATTAAAATATCATATTAAAATACAATTCAAAAATGGAAAAAAAAAAGTATCAACTTTTTATTTAATATTGGAAACACTCATATACAAGATACATTTCAATATAAAAGTACTAAGCCAATCAACTTAAGAAAAAAGAAAAGTACCACAATGATGAATCTCATCAACAAAAGATTCATCATGCCTCACTCTAACAATAACTCATCCAAATGAAGAGAAAAAAAGCAACACCTAACGAGACAACTCCTATAAATTGATGATAGGTAACTAAATGCTAATGGTGGATGTATCTTAAAACATATGCTAGTCCCATCAAAAAAGGGTGCATAAGTTCGAATGCACCCAGATGCATAAGGTTCCCCTAGAAATTACCTAAGCAGAAAACTAATCTAGATAATAATGCTATATAAAAGAGAAAAACAAAAAATGACTTTCTCTAAAAGAAAAAAACTAAGATAGACTTCTTTACTGACACTTGACAGAACATGATGACATTAGAATTATCTCTCTTTGTCCAGGTTGGAAAATCCACTAAGGAAAAGCTTGAAAGATTTAACTAACTATATCAACTATTAAGGCATGAAAATTAGATAAGGAAGATAAAATGAAATATTAGCTCCTTTTTTGGAAGAAAATAAGCTAGGAAATAAAATATTCTAACATAAAAGTAACGGTTAATAGTTAAGGAATATCTACGAAAGCAATAAGATGTCAGGATTTGAGTAATATAACTAATCAATATTACTTCCTTCTAACTTCTAATCCCTTGGGAAGAATCGTTTGAACAGCGCAAGTGATGGGTAAATTTGGCCATTCTTTCTAGCAACCTTGGAGCTTAACTTCAACATTTAAGTATGAGTAACTAGTATTCAATATAGTATCAACTAAAATGGCCCAATTTTCTTAATACAGCGAACCCATTTACTAACCCAAAAAAATAAAAGTATTGACCAACAAATTAGGTCTATGCTTAAAGTATTTACCAATCTAAGGTATAGTGTTGACCTAATTTTAATCAGAATGAATAAAAATGAGATGCTTGATAGAGTTGCCAAGTGGACAAATAATTATTGAATAGATTGGGCTGCAGGTCACGTTAGATGGATATTCGAATGTCTAATCACGCAGTTAGGCTAACCCAGTGGTGAACACATTCGAGTAGTTAATTTTATGAAGTGGTTCAACAAAAAATTATATGTATACTCTAGATTTAGTCTAAATAAGGAGCTTCTATCTGATTAATGTCAACAACTCAATATTATCGATTTAATCATTTTCAAAAAATTTCACAATCAAAGCGTATACAAGAGCATATACAAGAGCAGTCAAACTAATTGAATTTTAATTAGTCTAACCACTTAGATTATAATCAAATATTCCTCTTTAAGAAATCACTATTAATTGGTAACGTGGTTATAAATACTCACACTTTTTATTAAAAGGATAACAAATTCTAGAAAATGATGATAGAGATAAACATTTCAACACACTTTTTCTTCAACAAAATATGAAGCCAAACCCCCATCTCTCTCTTATCCTCAAAATCTTTCCCGCATTCCAAATTTTTAGAAAAAATTATTAACTTCATTATTAAAAGCATATACTAGAAATCAAACTGAACGAATCGGACAATAAACTATAATTTCTTGAGCAATAATCATAGGTTACATGTTTTTCATAATTTGGATGAATATCAAAATGAAAATACTCGATAAAAAACAAAAAAAATTGAAAGAAAGAAAAAAATGTGTATGAGAACACTTGCCTCGACGCGTGCTATAATCTTTATAACTAACTCTCGGATGAATTCAGACTCCAAAGCTTCAATCTCCTCCTTTCTCTCTCTCTTGCTCGTCGCTCTCTCTCTATCTCCAGAAGCGTCTGAAAAAAGGGCCAAAATTGAACCCAAACACGTTTAAATACCCTGACTGTCGCTCAAGCGCCAGTCGAGCGGTAACGAGACGCACCACTTTGTCACCTCCATGCCCGGAGCGCTCGTCGAGCACCCTTCGAGTGAGGCATTCTTTTTTTCACGCCTAAGTTGTGCTCGAGCGGTAATCGAGCGCAGCGCTTCTGCTTCTGCTGCACCCACTCTGCGCTCGAGCGTCCATCGGGCACAGGGTTCTGTTAAATCCGCTCGATTCACGCCTTGAGCGTCCCTCGTGCACCGGAGTTCTGCTATTCGCGCCCAAGTGGCGCCTCGAGTGGACATATGGAGCTGAGCTCAAATCCCTCATTTTGCTTTCGATTTTAATTTTTTCCACATTTGAAACCTAATTTTGATTGTTATTATTTTTAATTACCTTCTAATTATGGTATTTTGAAACCAAAATCTCACAACTCTCTCCTACTTAGAAAATTTTCATCCTTGAAAGTTAACAAATACTAAGAATTAATTAAACCTATATACCTCGAAAAATGTGGGGATACTTTTCCCGAATTTCTTCCTCCCTCTCCCACGTTGTTTCCTCACGGGAATGGTTTCTCCACATGACCTTTACCAAAGAAATAGTCTTCGAATGTAGGATCTGATCCTTCCGATCTAAAATCTCCACTGGCTCTTCTGAACATGATAAATCCTTGTCAATAACCAATTGACCATAATCAGTCACATGTGATATGTAATATCTTAAAAATTTTTGAGTTTATAATTTTATTAAAATAAATTATTTAATTAATTTTGATAATTATTTGATTATTTGAGTAATTATTTTTTGTATTAAATCTTGTGATTAGACTTAGATATTCAAGTTATTAATTTGAATTAATAATTTAAGTTTAAGAATTTTGACTCTTAAATTTAGTTAGAATAATTAATATATTAAATTAATTTAATTATAGGTTTAATTAATCAAGTTGATGGGTTCTAGAACCCAAGGCCCAAATCACGACTTTGGGATCATGGGGATGAGATGGCCGCAAGGCCCACAAAGTCAAAGCCTGGCCCAAAAGGCCCACAAAGCCAAAGCCTGGCCCAAAAGGCTAAATGAACCCCAATCACACGTAAATCCAAGGAACCCTGAATAGTAACGGCGGTACGAGAAGGCGATTTAACGCAAATAAGAACGAGGACGTCACGTATGACTGACGTCATCAAAGGAAGATTTATCCGAGAACCTAGTACGACAAGCAAGGGACGCGTACGGCTTTTAACGCGGACGGATTGAACATACTCACACCCATAGGGTGAGGGATCAAAATAACTGATGATACCAGCTCAGATGACTTGCGGAGCACGTGAATGACATTGAGGATCCAACGGCTTCTGATACGCTAGATACGCATGGCTGGCACATCTGACACGCCGAATCTGCGCTGCAAGCGCCCCTACACACCGTATCTGCAGGCTGTGGCAGCTGTCCCAGTCACAGTACGCCTTCAAAGTCGGTGGCAGACGGCCTGACACACCAGTGTCACGTGTCACCATCCCAACGGAATAATTTTTTCTTATAAATACCCCTCTTAGGTATAAAAAGGGGACTCTTGAATTTTTTCACATAATAGCGTAAGCTGAAAAGTAAGAAAGCTCAGAGAAAGAGAGGGAAAGAGAAAAGCAACGCCTTCATACTGTAACCCATAACGGAGGAAACTGTTCCACAATCTCGTTGTAACTCTCCATCACAATGGTGAAATCTCTCGGGCTCTTTCGCCTGTTCCTGTGGGTTTTTTTCTTTTTACATAACGGTATTTTTTACGTAAATTTAGCGTTATTCGTTTATATTTTCGTACTCATTTAACACAGTGCATCCACCACTAATTTTGTATTCCCGATTTTTGTTCATCCACGATCGCGCAGAGTCCTCGCGCTTCAGTGGGTAAACGGTTGGAATCCCTAGAAGCAACACAAGTAAACTATCACATATTTAAATTATATGAATATTAGTATATTAGAAATTTTTAAAAGATAATTATAAAATTAAA
>JAOVVI020014075.1:0-11627 GCA_028571085.2 Nepenthes alata | reverse complement strand
AGTGATAATAGACCAGCTTCAAGCACGTCCCTCATCCAATGGTACCGAACATCAATATGCTTGGATCTCGAGTGGAATGAAAAGTTCTTGCAAAGATATATTGCACTCTGATTATCACAAAATACACTATACTTCTCCTATTTAAGACCTAATTCTTGAACAAAATTTTTCATCCACAATATTTCTTTGCACGTCTCTGTTACTGTAATATACTCATCTTCAGTTGTGGATAGAGTAACACATTTTTGTAGCTTGGACTGCCAAGAAACTACACCGTCCGTAAATTTTACCAAGTAACCCGATGTGAATTTACGAGTGTCAACATCTCCGGCCATATTCGCGTCCGAGTATCCCACCAATTGAGGCTTGTCACTTCCAAGACACAAGCACCTCTTGAAAGTACCCCGAATATATCTCATGATCCATTTCACCACGGACTAGTGCTCTTTTCTCGTATTTAACAGAAACTGGCTAACTGTCCCAACGACATGAGTTATGTCCTGTCTTGTGCAAACCAGGGCATACATCAGACTTTTCACAGCTAATGAGTAAGTAACGCCTTTCATTTATTTCATCTCATCATCCGAAGTCGGGCATTGACGAGTGCTCAGGCTGTAGTGATTTGTCAACGGTGTACTCACAGGCTTTGATTTTTTCATGTTGAATCGCTGGAGCACTTTCTCAAGATAGTTCTCTTGAGATAACCACAACTTCCTTGCATTCCAATCACGTAGGTTTCTGACTCCCAGAATCTGCTTAGCCGATCCAATGTCCTTCATGGCAAATGACCGTCCAAGCTGCTCCTTCAGCTTCTTTATCCGGTCAATATTTTGTCCAACTATCAACATGTCAAACACATATAGGAGAAGAATAACAAAATCATTATTAGAAAAACTCTACAAAAATACGCAGTGGTCACGAGTAGTCCGTCGGTACCATTAGCTAGTCATGACAGACCCAAACTTATTGTACCACTACCGAGGAGCTTGTTCCAGGCCATACAGACTTTTTCTCAAGTGGCAGACAAGTTTTTCTTTCCCTTTAGACTCAAACCCTTCCGGTTGTTCCATGTAAATCTCCTCCTCAAGCTCTCCATGAAGAAAAGTGGTCCGGACATCCATCTACTCCACCTCAAGATCCAGAGCGGCAGCCAGACCCAAAACCACCCTTATGGATGACATCTTCACTACCGGAGCAAATATCTCATCAAAATCAACTCCCTTCCGTTGACCGAAACCTTTCACCACCAGTCGTGCCTTATATCTTTCCTCCTTGGTGTTCTCATCCGTTTTCAATCGGAAGACTAATTTATTCTTCAGAGCCTTCCTCCCCTTAGGAAGTTTAACAATGTCAAAAGTATGGTTCTCATTAAGAGAATGTATCTCATGATTCATGGCCTCTAGCCATTTCTCTTTGCTTTCACCATTTACAGCCTCTTCATAGTCTTCAGGCTATCCGGCATCAGTAAGCATGACATATTTACTAGGGGAAAGACGAATGGATGACCGTCTGTTGCGTGAGGACCATCTAATAGGGACATTCCCTGCCGGTTGAGGAATGACTCCATCAGTGGTGTCATCCGGAGCCATAACCTCCCTTTCATTTTCCTCAACCGTCTCCTGACTAGGATCCTCTCCTTCCAATGATGCCGGACGGACAGCTTTAGTGCTCACTTGGTCTGTTTGCTTATCATCACACTTGGCATCTCTACCAATATCTTTAATTATCTCATTTTCAACGAAAGTTACGTCCCTAGATCGGACGAGTTTTCTGGTAGTTGGATCATAGAACCGATAGCCCAGTTCATCTTCCCCGTAGCCTAGAAAGACGCACTGCATCGTCTTTGGCTCCCGCTTTGTCCTTTCATCTCTTGGAACATGCACAAATACTTTGCATCCAAACACTCGCAAATGATCATAGGACGGCTCCTTGCCCGTCCATATCTTCTCCGCCACTTCACCCATCAGAGGTTTACTGGGCAACCTGTTGATAATGTAGGCCGCCGTCCGAGTGCTTCTACCTAGAATGAAGCATGAAGTGCCTAATACTATGTGACCGGCAGTAGGCATCAAAGGGCCCCAAGTATTCACCGCCGTTGTCACTACGGACGGCCTTCAGCTTCTTCCCCGTCTGACGCTCCCCTGCCTACAATGGGAGACGTTCCTTCAGTCCCCATCCTTATTACTCCAAAGTCTCCTGGAGTATAGGATGTGAATAGTTGTCTTCTGGACATGACGTGCAAGGTGGCACCGGAGTCAACTATCCAGCCAGACTCATCGTCCATCACGTTTGCCACGTCTCCTTCACTTGTCAGCAGGAGGCCGCCTGCTGTGACTACTGAGATGGAGGACTTTTCCTCTGCCCGTCCACTATCACCTTTTTCTTTTTCAGCATTTTCTCACTTCCATTTGAAGCAATGCTTTTTAATGTGGCCTATCTTGCCACAGTAGTGACACTCAAGATTTTGATACCTTGACCTTGACTTGCTACGGGCCGTCTCTCCTTGCTTTTGACCACGGCCACTGTTTCTTCCCCTTGATTCAGTCACAAGTACCTCAGACGTCAAGGTCCCTTATGACTTCCTGGACTCATTTATGAGTAGGAAAGCAATAACCGCATCCAACTTTAGTGTATCCTTGTCAAACAGCAAGGTTGTAACAATATAGTCAAAGGAGGCCGGCAGAGAGGCCAGCAGGATCAACGCTTTGTCTTCCTCCTTGATTTCCTCTTCGAGGGTGGACATCTGCGTTAATATCCAGTTAAACTCGTCCAGATGCTTCTCAAAGCTTCCTCCTTCCGACAATTGTAGGCCATAGAACTGTTTCTTTATATATACCCTAGTTGTCAAGGACTTTGACTTATACTGGCTCTCCAACTTCTCCGAGACCTCCGCCGGGTCAATCAAGCCAAGTACTTCTTGGAGAGTGTTGTCCGCCAGACAGAGCTTAATAGTACAATTTGTAAGATCTCTTTTATCTTGTCATTCATCATCGGTCAAGTTTATAAGCTTCTCATCCTTCTTCTTCAGCGCCTTGATCGTCTCTTCTCTGGTATGAATGTTTTTCACCATTTCTTGCCAAAGGATGAAGTTACCCTGCCCGTTGAAAATCTCAACGCTAAACGGCAGATTCTTTGATGATGACGACGTCATTAGAATAAAGTTTTACAACCTGCTCTCTGATACCACTTGTTGTCCGCCGTGAGGGCGGGCTACTTTGCAAGTACAAAGGATCGAAGAAAAGTAGAGAATGAAAGTTGCGAATAATGACACTCATATTTTTTACGTGGAAAACCCTTCTGAATCAAGGAAAAAATCACGGGACGTTGAGTTCGAGAAAGTGCACTATGAATGATATAGAGTATACAAAATAATGATGCAGAAATACACACACACACTCTTGATGAGTCTTCTTCCTCTCCTCTGTTTTTACTCACACTACTCTCACACTTTACAACACTTCTACACAACCCAGCTTGCACACTCTCGTGGTAAGTATATATAACCAAACCAACCTACATATATATATATACATATACTAAGGAAGCAGCAGTAGCAGCAGCAGCAGTAGGACCACCGTGTCCTGTTCTATGGTTGGTGCACAGTTTCTAAGGTACATGTGTTAACCCAACAGTAGACGGCGCATGTCTGCAGTAGCAGAGGATAGATCAGCTGTCATTTGGTTTCTAAGGTTACCTAAACTGACAGATCAACCTTTAGCCCATTTATACACGCCAATAAAAATTAAGTTGTATTAATGAGACGGTCAACACATAGTTGACCACCATCCTATGTAAACCAGTCAACATCCTGTTGACCGTTTTTACCCTCCGCCTGAGAATCCTCAGCTGGTTAACTCAGCAGTGACGACAAATTTGAGTCTTCGGCGCCCAGACGGTCAACTTTATCTTCAGACGGTCAACTATGTTGATCGATAGTTGACCAAAATTTCTTCACGTGAGAGATTTCTAACTCTTAACACCAAGCACACGAGACATGCCTACACGGGATTTGCTGCAAAAAAGGCATGTTGCTTTCTTTGCTCTTAGCATAACTTTTCTTTTACTTGAGTATTGAATCTCCATATTCTAATCTACAAAGTGAAATGAATTCCCTACAAGCAAACATTCTTAAGAAAAAATAAAAACTTTTTCACTAAACAGCTGTTACTTTTGTAAAAACCATCGCGAGAGCAAATGTTTATCTGCTGATGGAACTTCACTTTCCTTTCCAGTTTCTGGGTATTCTCAAAAATATGGAGGGCAAAGAAAGAGATTACAAAGAATCTGAGATGAAATTGCAGACTCTTCACAGTAATATGTTAGGCAAATTCAGACAGGTGGTCGAGCAATTTCCTGTGAAAACTCACCAAAGGCATGTCAGAGTGATGAGGCCAGTCCGATCCATATTGATACAAAGGCAGTCCAAGGGTGGACCAATTCAGGGCCAAGGCCGAGGACGGCCTGATTGATGGGCCGATGGCGGCCTGTCTGAAAAGTTGATCACTTGCAAAGTCCAGTGAAGGCAGTTGACTTTTCAGAATTGATAGCTGACTTTATAGAGTATATCACTTGCAAAGTTCAGAGTAGGAAGACGACTTTGTAGAGTGAGTAGCAAACTTTGTAAGGCACGCAACCAACTTGCAAAGTAGGCGCCACCCCGAGAGGAGGCCCATCGGTATATTTGTACATTACTGCGATTCGTGAAGCGTGAGAAACAGAATATACAAAGAGTCGTGCCTTACTCTTATACTATATTTTTTAAGGGTTTTTATAACCAAGGGCTTTTGTAATCAAAATTTTACATAGTAGAATTTGTAAAGTAAATATCCAATAGTTTTCTTCCTCTTATTCAGAAAAAGGTTTTCACATAAATATTGTGTGTCTTATTTTTCTCTCTCCGAGTTGTGTGATTATTATCATTGTTTCTCACTTCGAATCTACTATCTTGCTGGCTTCCCTTGCCCAACATGAAAAACGTTGCAAATTTAGACCTGCTTTATTCATCATTAACTATTACATTGATATGCATTTTGGCTCAATCTATAATAATAACAGAATCTATAAATATTGTATTGGGGATCGGCCAGCAAATCAATTGGATCGAGAGGAAAGAACAACGATGATGATAACACACAACAAATGAACAACAATCACACAGTAGAGAGAAAAATGAGGCACACGATTTCATTTTCTTTAGGGAAGTGATGTTTGGTGTGGATAAGAAGAAGAGATCAGATGGGGATGCATTCTTTAACTGGTGGGGTTCTGAGGGTATGCTTTTGTTTGCATGGATTTATTTTCCTCTTGTTGTTTCCTTGATTTTAGCATTGTAGTTTTGGCCATTGATAGAGTGATAGATGATGACAGAAGTAAAGGAGATTTTATACTTCGATGTAGGAGTTTCCTGGTTAATGTTCCCAGTCCGGTTCCTTTGGAGTCAGATGGAATTTTGGTGGTTCTTCTATTTTTGGAAATGTTAAAAAATGGAAAAAGTATTAGGGTTTTTCCTATTGAGAAAATTTGTTAAGTTCCATAAATTTTGGGTTTTATTTATTTTTTTTTTTTTGGAAAAGATGCATATCATCGTTTTAATTAATATAAGAATGGATTTTAGAGGATGAATTACAACCATGATTGAATATTATCAATGATCACAATCTAGAGGTCAATGTGTGAAGATTTATTATATGATTTTCACCCTTAAGTATTAGCTTATATAGTAATAAATACACTACTTGCTAAATAGCTTATAAAATAGGATATTTTAATAAAAAGTATAAAAATACTATCTATTACTAGTCTGTAATCACACAAAAAAATTATCTTAAAAATAAAAAAGAAACTAATATTTACATTAAAATTGTTTGGTGTGGACCGAAATAAATCAGCCAAATTTAAATCTAAATCAAGGAGCGAGCCTCAACAGCCCAAGCGAGAATATATAAAGCAAATTAGACAACTGAATAATAGTTCCTCGGGACATTAATTTGGATGCTTAATCCCGGTTACTGAAAACTAAAGAATTATGATGAGCCAGTAAATAATCTCATCTAAAAATGGCCAAAACGATGACACAATTAATAATTAGACACTTTCCTCATTAAATTTGAACGGCGGTTATATACCATAAAAAATATCTCCCAACAACTATTTTGAAACGTCTTTCAATATAAATAGCGGTTTCAAAGGTTAACTAAATAGGTAAGAACTCTAACTATGAATATACGTCCTCCCAAACCAAAAGGAGGGGAAATCCATGAGAAGAAAATCCATAGAGAAAAAAAGAAAAGACACTCAACTAGTCAAGTGTACCCGAGCGGAGTGAAGTCTTCCGAATTCATACTTTCCCTCGTCCTTTTTTTATTTCGATATTTACTTTTCTTTTACATCTTTTAAATCAATAAGAAAGTTTATTGACATGAGTATCGAAAGATATATTAAAAAGTAAATCCTACATATCTTTTACCACTTATTCGATCTGTTGTGGTACGTAGAATAAGAATTTGTAGCAACGAAGATTAGACGCAACTCATCTTCTAAAAGAAAATTTTGATTCCTTAATTCATATAATAATTTAAATATCTGAGACGTATTAAAAATATATCTTCAAATACTAAATGATATATTCTAAAAATAATTATTAGAATTTATACTTACACAAAAATTATAATTTTAGAAAAGTAAATTTTGGGTCAGTCCAATTCGACATATTATAATACCCAACCCAAAATTTTAATTGGATCTAAAATTTTATTATTTTTTTGAAAATTATACATAGTTTTAAGTTCCAACCTAATTGTAATTCTAGCGCTGGGTGAGCTGGCTGTGGGCTAGACTACCTTTTGGAGAGACTTTCTAACACTTTCACTTAATTAACTGGCCCTTTAACACAAGAATTTGCCCATTACAAAACCAGTATGACAAATTATAATGTTTCAAAGAAATATAGACATTTAACTCCATAAAAATAGTTTATTTATCATTAGAGCTGGGGTATAAGTATTCTCAGGCAGATCACCGGCCATGGTGGCTCGACCGCCCGTCCTCATGCAGCCCTAGCCGCCGAGAGAGAGTCTATTCCATAAGAAATACTTAAGGTAACATTTGCATATATGCACAATTCTCTGCATCTCATCGCCTATCGGCGCAGTAACCTGTAGATTTACACATGGCTAATCTTGTGGGACATGGCAACAATGAAGAAGTGCAAATGGGTACGTTTGGTACAACAATGCTATTTCACGCACAAATGATTTCCTTCCTACCCAAGCTATCTACACCAAATGAGAAAAAATGAGGAACCAAAACTCAAGTAAGTCGTTGAGTTGAGTCAGCCAATTTACCATCTTTCATCTCCCAACCAGTTATTATTCTCCTTTGGTCCCATCGATCCTTCCCCTCTGTACAATTTCAGCTGAAAATTCGCACAAGGTTCGTATGATGATCAAAGTGTTCACACATTCAGCTAAGGATCAAGAGACAAAATCAAATCCAGTGCTTCAAGGGCACTCAAGCGGTAAAGAGGGACAAATTCCAGTGCATACGCGCCTTATCCACGTCTGCTCGGTGCTCGAGTGCTGATTCCAGAGGCTCAATGCTCGAGGGACGCCTTCCGGGTTCTTGGGCGTATCTGGGATTTATAAAATCACGTGAATGCGATTTTAGGGTTATATTTTTATATTTCTGAAATCTAATCCCACAAGAGGTGCCGCACATAGAGATATGAAAGAAGAAGAGAGAAGAGGAAGAGGTTTGATATTCGTTCAATATCTGATTTGAGTTTCGTTCTTTACCAAGAACATGTACGTCGTTCTAGAGGTGATTCTACAAACATATTTTTATTTGGTTACTCTTTTTCTCATTATATTTCTCTTGTTGATTGTCGGGTGTATTGAGAATGAGTTGTATTTAACCATACTTTACTCGGGTTCGGAGGAAATTCTTGTAACCGGCACTATTTATAATGGATTTGTTCAGAATTTTTCCTGTGATTTTTTCTTGGTTAAAAAGGATTTTCTATGTTAAAAATTGTTATATACTATTTGTTTCTTGTACTCCCATATTTGATAGCTGACGGTTGATGAAGGGTTTGAGTTTATTCCACTACGTCGGGTCAGATGTATTTTGTTGTTAAATTCCCAACAAATACTTCAGTGTCAATGGCAGGTGCGGATCACCTTATCCAGCTCTGTCCTCAAATCATATACAATAGTCGGCCCCCATTCTCTCATAAACTGTAGCCAACACACCTCAACAACTTTGCCTTGTAGATATTCGGCCCTTAAAACCTCGTAGTGGACACTTGAATCAAGAGAAAATTTACTTCAACCGCAGTTCTTTCTCACCCCGATCCTGAGCCTTTTAGACCCTTGGATGTAAGTCCCGTGAAGTGGGTAGCTACCATGGCCACTTTTAGATGAGTAAACAGTAGCTTTATTCCCCACTATGTCTAATGCGGGCATAAGCCAGAGGGAGAACCCATCCCAAAAGACAAGTCTAGTAGGAGGGAGAGCCCCCTAACTTATAAGTTGGAGATTTTGCCTCAAGCTTTTTAATATGGGACTCACATTATTATTTGATGCGAGCATAAGTTAGAGGAAGAGCCCATCCTAAAAGACCGGTTTAGTAGGAGGGAGAGTCCCCTAACTTATAAGCTGGAGATTTTGCCTCAAACTTTTCAATGTGAGACTCGCATCAATGTCCCCCAACTCACAAGCATTAATCCATTGGCCGCCACTTTGTGAGAAGTATATGCTATGAAGTTTGCAGTAAAGTTGCTTATACAGAGTGTGTAATGCACCCAATCATCGACATGCTCTCCTATCCTTTTAAGAGGGGCATTAACAAGCCCAACCTTGACGGTGGCCAGCACGTTGAAGGGGCAAAAAATCCACATCGCAATATCAGTGAACGTGCCGCCTAGTGATGGTTTCACATGACACATAGTTCAGCACTGTCCAACTCTCCGTGCATGATGATCTCTCCTTGATTATCACTAGGGAAGTCCATCCAAAACTCACCATCGTTTGTACCATTGCCCGAAAGATTTGATTTTGTAGGGTTGAAGGGTTCACCAGTTGAGCCCCCAGCTCTATATAGAAGTGCTCCGTTTTCTAAAAAACATGCCACATAAGGTAAATAGATATCAGAAGGATGGAAGTAAATCGTAGGACCGTAGTAATTTATCAGCTCATGGATTTGATTGAGTTTAGGCATTGCGTGGAAGCTAGGATCCAAGTTCTCCAAACACCTGATATGCAGCTCTTCACCAACACTAGGGACGCTGCTGCAAAAGAAAGTCCTTACAGAGACACTGATGCGGGCTTCTGTGTTGCACTGGTTGTCCGAGCTCCTGTACAATCAACAGAAGGGGAGGAAAGATTGACAGAAGGGCAAAGGAGGCACAGAGAATTCGAGGAAGAAGGCGTTAGAGAGAGAAAAAGAGAATTGAGGAAATAATTTTCTATATTCCTTCTATTGCTTCGTCCACCAAATAACCCAAACATAATACAGCATAACAGAATTTGGATAAGAAAAGGGGTCCACATGCATAAGCAAATTGACACATAAAAAATAAGCAAATCAAATAAAATCTCGGTATTTCCCGGGTGTCCGGGTGGGCCGGCCGCTGCGGCGCACTGTCGTGTGAGTTCCATCCTTGTTCGCCGACTGAGTCGAGATACGGTTTGGGTCTCCCGCGGCTAGGCCCATAACATTTCCACCCTCATCGAAAATCACCTTGTCCTCAAGGTGGAATTCTGGAAACTGTTGATGGGGTTTTGCCACTGGTTCCCACGTTGCTTCCTCGGGGCTATGAGAGTGCCATTGAATGAGCACTTGTGGCACTGATCTTCCCTACTGCAGAATCCGTCGAAACCCGAGCAACTGTGTGGGAGACTCCAGGGGTGAGAGTCAATTGCTCCAGCAGGCAGTTTCACACGCTGACCAAGGGGGTCACCCTGACACTTCTTAAAAAGAGATATGTGAAATACATTATGGATCCTGGCATAGGCGGGTAGATGTAGTCGATAAGCCACCATGCCCATGCGTTCCAGAATCTGGAAGGGCCCATAGTAGCATTTCGCTAACTTGTGAGACTATCAATGAGCTACCGTGGTCTGGCGATACGGCTGCAGTTTGACGAAGACCCACTCGTCCAGTTGAAACTCTCGATTGGTGCGATGTGCATCTGCCTAATTTTTCATGCACAATTGCGCACGCAGCAAGTTTGTCTTGAGAGTGGCGAGGATTGTGGACCTTTCGGTGATAATTTCATCAACCGCGGCTACTGGAGAGGTGCCCTGTGTATAATCTTGTAGCGTGGGTGGTGGTCGGCCATATACTGCTTCAAAAGGTGTCATTTGTATGGCAAAATGCTAAGCTGTATTGTAATGCCATTCTGCCCAAGGCAGGAATTGTCCCCAGGTGGCTGGGTGGTCAGCGGCAAAGCTGCGGAGATAATCTTCCAAGAATCGATTGACCACTTCCGTTTGGCCGTTCGTTTGGGGATGGTATGCACTGCTGATCGATAATAAAGTCCCTTGTAGTCGGAAGAGTTCTTGCCAAAAGGTACTCATAAAAATAGGGTCGCGATCGGAGACGATATCTCTCGGGACCCCGTGGAGACGGCAGATATCCGTGACAAAAACAGCAGCGAGATCAACGGCTGTAAAGTGGCTGCTCAAGGGAGAAAAATGAGCATATTTGGACAAGCAATCTACTACCACAAAAATCACCGTACGTCCCTTGGATGATTGCAGATGAGTGATAAAATTCATGGAGATTGACTCCCATATGCGTTCCTGGATTGGGAGTGGCTGAAGCAGTCCACTCGGCGCGGTGTTGAGTGGCTTGACTTGCTGACAAACTACACAGTTAGCGACGAATTGGCGGACATCATTCCGCATTCTTGGCCATTAGAAAGACGCTGCTATCCTTGCCATTGTGCGCTGCATGCCCGCATGGCCCCCTACTGTCGAACAGTGATATTCTTGCAAGATTAACTCCCGCAGGGCTGTTTCTGATGGAATAAGGATGCGGTTCTTGAAGAACACTAATCCGTCTCGCGCAGTGTAATGGCCGAATTCTTCCGGACGGTCAATAATGGATTTGATCATTGTAGAGGCAGCCGGTTGTTGCTTGTAATATTCCCGGAGGGCTCCGAGCAGTGCTATTATGGGCTTTGACACAATCTGCAATGAGTTACATTGTTCGTCCTGCAGCCGAGATAGGGCATTAGCCAGTCCATTATCTCTGTCCGGGTGACACTATATCAAATTCATACCCGATTAATTTAGTTATTCATTTCTGTTGTTCCGGTGTGTGGATTGTCTGTGTCATCAAGGCCTGAAGGGGCTGGTGATCTGTCTGGACGATAAACTTGGCGCCTACAAGGTATTGGCGCAATTTCTTAACTGCTTCAGTGATTGCGTAAGCTCTCGGACATACGTCGAGGAGTTCTGCAGCTTTGGGCACAACTGCCGGCTGAAGTAGGCAAGGGGTTGTCCTGACTGCACCAATACAGCGCCCACGCCATTGCCCGAAGCATCTGTTTGCACAACAAATGGTTGTGAAAAATCTAGTAAAGTGAGGACAGGGGTGGTGCGGAGTACTATTTTAAGGGACTC
>JAOVVI020014074.1:0-11627 GCA_028571085.2 Nepenthes alata | reverse complement strand
GAGGACTTATCGCCATGATTCGTATATTTATTTCTTAAGTTTGAGAATTGATGGTTTTGATTATCACATCAAGTAAAGCATGGACCAAGTAGGAGAATGTAGATGCTTCAGCTCAGCCGAAGCAGTGAGCCCAACCGCTTGCCAGTCGGCTTCTTCAGCCGTTTGAGCCGACACCCAGCCGATTCACTCATTCTCTTCGTTTCATCTTCACGATGGCTGATCTCATTTTTCCGTTCCCTTCAATTGATTGCTGAAGTATTAGTGGTCCATTTAAATGCCGATAACTCTTCCATTACTGTGCTCATCAATCTCGGCCGGCTGTTCATTGGTAACGTTCGGTTAAGGCATTTGATAGAATTGCCTTATAAATTATGCATTTTGATTTTGTCCCTAGCACCCCACTCAAACAATACACCATCTAGAAGAGAAAGGCGTATCGAAAAGCTCAAAATCGGTCCGAATATCAGAGCTCAAAAATAGAGCAAGCAAATGACGGAAGGTATAAAACACGATCCTTTATTCCGCTTTCGTAGTTGTTTAAGCCACATTATATGCTTACACCATCATCTCTTGCTAACCAGCGCTTTTGCTAATTAATTCAACGAGATGCTGGGTACTTTGTCCACCATTTGTGGCTGCTTTCAGCCATCACGGGTTTCGTCCTCGGTGGCCGACCACGACCACGACCACCACCACGATGGTGGCAGATGCTCCAACATGAAACCTGAACTGTTGGATGAGGAAATGAATAAGGTAAAGAGCAAAGTAAAAGGAAGCTGTGCTTCAATCCCCATGTCTTACTTCCCCGTCGGTTCCCGTATCTCTCGCCTGTAGTTGCAGACGTCAGAAAAATTTCAGACCGATGATGATGAAGATGGTGATGCAGAAGTCATGTTGCCCCATTTGAACTGCATCATCAATAAGTATAACATCGGTTCCGTCTCTCTGGCTCCTGGCTCCTGAATTTTATAAATTTTTTTTTTAATTTTTTTAAAATATAAATTTTATATAAAAAAATCAAAAAAGACAAAAAATCCTGTGCTTTACGGAGCAGGATCTAAAGAGTGTATAACATGGATGCACAGAGCAATCTAGGAATATTGTTGTTTAATTCATTATTTGACTGCATTTATATAATAAAACGAAGCAATTTTGTGTATTATATGCACTTCAATGTAATAATACAAAATATCATAATAATATAAAAATCGAAATTAAACTAAATCACAATAGACGGTATCTAATAAGTCTGGTACCCTCTCAACAAAGAAGAACCCTCGAATCTACATAAGCCATGTCACTTCTCGTTCCCTGCATCACACACTTTAGAAGCAGCTACTTGGTTCGGGATTGCAGGATCAACATCCGTGCTCTATAGTACTCAACAGTTTGCCCCCTTATAATTCGGTGTTGCCGAGGTCCGTAAAACTTGCAGTTTGGAAAGCCCAGTTGGAGCGGCCCTTCATTGCTCGGCTGTCATGAGTTTGGCATCGGCTAGTCGACCCTTTTAACGCCTTGGTGCAATCTGTTTGCTCCTTGTGACGATAAGCAGACAATAATAAGATACAAATTTGAACCCGTAGGGTTTGGAAGAAAGAGCTAGCTATTTGAGCCCTTCTAGATGGTTTGATTATTCATTGGGAGCACGACTCAGGCCGCTGTTCTTCGTAGTTCGACTTATTTGGAAATCTTCTGCCACAATTTGAGAGAATTTCATGCATTTCATTCTGGTTCTAGATCTATTCTAACCATTAGTAGATGTTTTAGAATTCTGAATTCAAGTATTCTTGATTCTGCTGTACCTCGCAAAGTAGAGGAAAGCTCTTAGAAGCTTCGCATATATTTAAATGGTAAAAATATTATTATATTAACTTCAACAGCTAGATGAAAAATATAAGGTTGTAATATTTTTGATACGTTTTTCAATCTTGGATTGCTGTAATATTTAAATGGTCTTCTACTTCTTATTTTACCAGGTAAAAGGGCGTCAACATCAAATGCCGTCATCAACATCATTGTGAAAAGCAGCTTCATCTCCCCAGCTGAGAAGAACTTTCAACGCAAACAGAAACCCTGGTAGTATAAATTATGCAGTTCCTACGATGTTTTTGAATCATAATTAAGCTTTCAATTCTCAACACCCATTGAGTGTTGCCAATAGAAAGCCTTCAATTTCGATGGAACAAAGCCTTCAATTTCACAGATATTAGAAATGTAGAGTTGCCAATAGAAATGCATTACCAGCTTCAGATGGCGTTGGCAAAACATTGCCAACAAACCAGCAAAAAATATTCAGCTCTAAAGCTGATGAAAACCAGCAAACTAGCAGCAGCCATTGAAATGAACAGTTTTCAACAGCAGTAAAGCAGCAGCAACTTTCAGCCATTTTCAGCAAATCATATTCTAGAAAACCAACAGCAGCAGCTTTAAATCATTTTCAGCAAATCATGTTCTAGAAAACCATTAATAACACCTTTCAACCATTTTTAGCAAATCATGCTCCAGAAAACCAGCAGCAGCTATCATGTCCCGACTGCTGAGAACTCAAATGTGGCTTCTTCATACCGATACTTTGATTAACACTCTGGTTCTCGCTACTCAACCACACAATGTTAATCCTAAAAGGAAGTTAAGGCTGCCAAGACCCTAACACTTTGCCCAAAACACAAATAAGAGTTTACAACCTAATTATCAGATCAAAATAATTCATATAGCTCAAAGGCTGCCAAGTAACATTGAGGGTTTAATCAATAAATAATTCAAAATGTCAATCAGATAAAAAAAAAAGTGATAGCAAACAGCTGATTCACGCATTAAGCACTCAAAATTTAAAGTTTACAAACTAAATTTGAATTTGTATGTATGCCTCATTTGAATATTGAGATCATTTGATCTGGTCTTTTATTTTTTTTAATGTTTTGTTGTTATGAGTAATGAGTTATTTTTCAAATAATTCTGATATAATTATAAATATCTCAATATAATTTAATCATACTCGAAAATAAACTAAATAAATATAAAAAATAATATTTTTAACATCCCCTCAAAGGCTCTAACCTCCACTTGTTTTAGCACACAATCAACCGACGAAGAGAAAGCCAATTAGCCTTTTAAGACTTTAGATTGGCTCGTAATTTCGCTAGCAGGCCCACTAGATTGATCACAAGTTCGCTTCCTATTCTTGTCAAACGGCCTTACAACTTTCGTCTTTAATGAGTAACATGTAAAATACACAGCCAAATCATAATAAAATTTAACTGCAACAAGCAAATAACAATAATCTTCACGGTGATACAATGAAGATAGGTGAAGGAGGACTAAGGTGACAGTTAAACCATGTGAATCCATCTGCCTATTTGTTTGAAATATGGTGGAGGAAGTCAGTCTTAAACTGTTAAATCCTCTTGTTTTTGTAAGGAGCTCTTTCCATTTCAAGAGTGGAAGCTTTAAGTCCTAAACTCAATCGTAACAACCACTCTCTCAGTGACTGTTAACCATAAAAAGCACTAAGAGAGTACTGTGATTTAACAGGTTGTGTTGTTTTATCAAACTAAAGATATAAATGAAAGCTGTAGAAAGCAACCTCATGGGTGAGCTGAGGGATTGGAGCCCTGAGTATTAAACTTTTAGAGGCATGATTACGACCTCCCTCCTTACAGTGTAGTTTTCGGTGGCTCTTCTAGTGAAATTGGACAAAGACAACCTCCTACTTCCTCTATCTGATTTCACATCATGCAAAGAAATTTCTTTCTTCAAGTTTAAAGGATAAATGTAAATGAATAATCATTTCTAAGATATTAAATGTAAGTGAATGTTTCCTTGTGGATCATACGAGCATATGTAAATAAACTTAACAATCCAAGACAACCTTCATCATCGGGGCGGCGTTTCTCCTTATGCCATTACATATGAGATACTATTTTTGAAGACATGTAAAACCTTTGAAGTCTAGGTATTAGTGAAAAATAATGAAAAATTTTATACATAATTTCTTTTCCTTCATCATTATCAATTTTTTACCTCGAACACCCACAAATTGGACAATTTTAATATTTTTCATATACATTTTGATAACGGATACAATCATTCTTGCAAACATCAATCTTAACATAATCCAATCCTAAATCTGTTGTATACTTCTTTACTTCATAAGAGTTACTTGAAAAGTTACTGTCATGGAAGAATACTAATTTCAATAAATTCAGTAGTATTGAGAAAGATTTATCACTCCAACTATTAATGCACTTCAAATGGAGAAGATGTAAAATAAATTCTAATTTAGTGAAACGATTACAACTCAAAAATAATTCTTATTCAGTATCTTTCATAAGTCTATAAAAATTTTCAGGCACTATATCATTCTGATTAGTTTCATCACATATATGGTTGACATCCTCAATGAAATCTATATTTCTAACATTTGTGGCTTCATGGATCAAATAAATAGTATCATCATATTCGAAATCACTATCTCTACTTTCTTTTCCATCATCATCATGTTACTCATCACTAGTAGAGTTATTTTCTTTTTTTTTTATAAAAAAATTTATTGTTTGTAATCCTTTAATATTTCATATATGATTAAGTGGTTAAAGATCATTTCTCTATCTTGATAAAAAAGATTATTATAATTATTGTATGGACAATGTATCTTATCCCCATTTTTAACTTTTAAAAATACAAAATCAAGAAATTTTACGGCTCCTTTTCTATACTTTGACTTTCGTCTATCATTAACAGTTTTATAATTTATCCAACTATTATCCATCCTAAAATGTAAATAAGAAAAAAGTTAGTGTTAATAAATCAATTATAGGTGAACCACGTTATAAAAAGGTACATAAATAAATATATAATAAAAATTAAATCACACACTTCCTATAATATAACGAATCTATTGAGGACAACCATGATGACTGCTTCCATTTATCCATTTCAAACACACTATGGGGCAAGGTAATACATGGCTTCGGTTTAGGAATGTCCAGCTAAACTTGAATGTTAATAGACTAATAATACTACCGTTATAGGTTAACTATACTACAAACAGATAAGTAAATAAAGATACACTTAGTGTAAATAAGAAGTGAAGTGATGATCTGCCACTTACTGCTGTAGTATGGGACAAAGTGGGGCAAAGTGGCCAGTCAAGGGGCAAAGGCAAATGGGGGCAAAGAGGCTGGTCAACCAGTTGAAAAGGAATTCTCCAGTGAAATATATCAGCACTTTAAAAACTAAATTCACCAGTCAAGCAGTATGAAGGGAGCATAGCTGTGCAAAATATTTTATCCCACTTCTAATCTAGTAGGGCAGTTGTTTCAGGAACACCCCCCTCAACAACTCTAATTGCAGAGCTATCCAGATATTCCGGTATAAACTTTGCAAGTAATGAAGATGAACCAGGAGCAATTTCAGATGGCTTTAAGATAATCACGTAACTAGTGCAACAGCTGCAATAATAAGATCCAAGGATAATACTGGAATGAGAAAGCATAATGAACATGATGCTTCGGACAATAAGATGAGAAAACCAGACTATATTGTATTTGTTTGGATAAAACAATTGGCACTGCTGAAAATGTCCTAAAATTGTTACACATAACTAGTCACATTAATCCAACTTGGTGGTATTTGGTAAACTAAAGTATCGCATGAATCACGAAACTT
The DNA here is from genome assembly GCA_028571085.2 of Nepenthes alata. Taxonomy (NCBI): domain Eukaryota; kingdom Viridiplantae; phylum Streptophyta; class Magnoliopsida; order Caryophyllales; family Nepenthaceae; genus Nepenthes; species Nepenthes alata. The sequence continues at coordinate 5,960 of JAOVVI020014074.1, read as the reverse complement.
GCAAAATTGTGGAGTAGGAAGAGAAAGAGATTACTTCTAATCTTCATCATGTTATCTATATAATATATATTTTTTAATCAGTTACAATATTTTTAACTATTCATTATATTCATGTCCATTCTATACAATAATACACAGACAATAATACACGATTAAATTTTAGGACACCTCATGCTTTTTATTTATCTTTATCTTTGGATCTCATCATCACTATTTCTAATCGGATGCTCTGCATATGTTAAAGTTTCACACTAGATTCAAACCTAGTGGTTTTTTTTTTTTTTTTTGAAGTTATTTTTTCTTGTTCCATAGATCTAGCAAAAAAATTAGAGAGAAAAAAAGATAATAAAAAACAGTAAATGGCCAGAGCAGAAAGCAAGCTGATGAGTCTATTTAAGTGCCAATCCAACGAAAATAAAAACAATGAAGGTTATGATCAAGCAAATTGATACTATACCTCGAACAGTGAATAGAGAACAACGGCTACTCTGATTGTGACGTTGAACGGAAGAGGATGATACCTCGAACACTATACTTTAGTCACGGCTTTTCGTCAACTATAAGATTGAAAAAAATATTCGACATGAGAGAGTAGAAAAAATTAAAGAAAAACAATTGAACGGAAGACGACAACAGTGACAATAAATAAGTGAAAAATATTTTAATGTAAAATAAATGTTATTTTATATATTAAGATTCAACAAATTTTAACCATCAAATCGTTATGTTTTAACAATAATAATGTAGATTTACAATTGTTTCAAGGAATGAAAGCGCTTGCTTGCCTGATTTACGACGATGAATAGTGACGACAGCTCCAAACTGTGACAATAGATAACGGCGATAAGAAATAATTGTCACGGCAACAATAACTCGCTTTCTCATGCGACGGCAACAGCGACGGAGAAGAGGAAAAGAGATTGTGACGCTCAGCAAAATGAAGAGAAGAAGAGCAAGAGAGAGTGTGATGGTCAGCAAAATGAGGGGAAGCCTGAAGGGAACGAGGGTTTAATTTGGCTCAGATGCCTGCGATCGTTGAATACCTTTTCATCCAACAACTGCATGTCACCCTTTATTTTAATAAAAAAAATAACATGCACGTGGCAGAGGGCAAATCACCAGAACCTTCCAAAGCCGTGTAGATTTTTCCACGATTCCCCACTCGTTTTATACGATTTAGATTTTTAAAATAATAATTTAATAAATAAATTATAACTTTTTTTTTAAATAATTTTAAGTATTGGGATATATTTTTCATAATTAGTAATAATATATTTTTATCACTCTTATTTTTATTATTTAGTATTAATTATTTTATTTTTTATAAATTATAAATTATTTAATTATAAATTTTTAGTGATAAAATAATATTTTTATCACTAAATTATAAATATTAGTGATAAAAATATATTTGTCACTAATTTTTTATAACTAAAAATTAGATTTTTTGTAGTGAGTATAACATGGAGCACTCACTTCCTACTTAGCGGGAACTTTGCAAATTTTTTTCTCTTTTAATTTTTTTTAATACAAATTTTATATAAAGAATTAAAAAAGGAAAAAAAAAATCTCATATTTCACCGAATAGGATTCCCCAAGGAGTATAACATGGCTCCATGTAGCAATCTAGGAATATTTTCATTTAATTCATTATTTGATTGCATTTATTTAATAAAACAAAGCAATTTTATGTATTATACGCACTTCAATGTAATAACACAAAATCAAAATTAAACTAAATCACAATAGATGGTATCTAATAAGTCTCGTTCCCTCTCAACAAAGAAGAACCCTCGAATCTAGATAAGCCATGTCACTGCTCATACCTTGTATCACACACTTCAGATGCAACTACTCGATTCGGGATTGCAGGATCAGCATCCGAGCTCTATAGTGCTTGGTAGTTTGGGCCCTTGTAATTCAGTGTTGCCGAGATCCGTAGAACTTGGGGTTTGGAAAACTTCAGTAGGGGCGGCCCTTCGTTGCTCGACCGCCATGAGTACAGCGTTGACTAGTCATCCCTTTTAGCACCTTGCTACAATATGTTTACTCGTTGTTACGCTAAGCAGATGATGAAAAGATACAAAATTAAATTTGTAGGATTTAGAAGGAAGAACTAGCTATTTTAACCCTTTTGGACGGTTTTACTATTCGTTAGGTGCACGATTTAGGCCACTGTTCTTTGTAGATCGACTCGTTTGGAAATCTTCTGCCACAGTGTAATAGGACTTATTGATATACTCTCGGAAGCATCGCCAAGTCATCCAACGACTATTATTAGAAGAAGCGTATGGATAACCCAATCACCCCTCAAATTTCGAGACAACATCTAATTACTTTCATATTTTGTTTTTCAATTTTTCTTTCGGTTTTGTTTCTCTGCTATTCTTTTTCATTTCCTATTTTGTTTCAGTACTGCCTTTACCCCTTTAATCGAATTCTGTTGGATGCATGAGCTTCTTACGCATAGTATATTTAGCTCATTCCTGTAGCTATGAGAAAGCAGAGAAATGTTCTTCCTTTCGTCTGTGTTCTATTCTCTCATCTTCTATTCTCTCTGCCTGATTTTCCTTCCTTCTTTTTGCTCTTTCCTTCCTCAACTCACAAGTGAAGCTCGCTGGGACATGTCAGATTGTATCAATTGGTATTTTCATTGAGACATGACAGATGGAATGACGACACGGTACAAATCCCTCGAAACTCCATCGCAGGAATTTCGAGGGAACTGAAGGAAATAGCCGCGACCATAAAGTAACAGGAAGAAGGTATCACCTCCAATACTTTCATCATTGAGCAAATTCAAAAATCCCTTGCTAAAAATTTTCACTCCTTTGCTCGAATCGAGAAACAACTCCTACAATCAGTAAATCCATTGTTGCTCTAGACCCCCACCTCATTCATAGCGTCTTTGTTTTCGATTCCCCAACCACCATCTCAAACCCTACCCCTAATACCACATGCATTGCTCGATTTCCAAATCGCTTCCCATATTTGTTTGCGAAAGTTTGAAATTCTATTTTTCTCTAAGGACAGCGTGCTTAGCACCATCGAACATTTTTTCTACTACCACTATACTCTGCTAGATCAGAAATTAACGATCACTGCTTTTTACATGACTGACTCTATGCTCCAATAGTATCAACGGATGCATTCGACCTGACAGATTTCCACCTGAAAATTTTTTTCTCGCGATTTTCAACTTCAATTTAGGACGTCCACTTACTACAACCAGGAAGCCACGCTCTACAAGTTTCGGCAAGCCACTACTGTCACTGCCTATATGATAGAATTCAAGGTCCTTTCCACTAGATTACAGGTCTTTCTACTACGAATCTCTTGAATTGCTTTATTTTCAGTCTACAGGATAATATATGGTGCGTGCTCTTGTTGTTGAAACCTCTATCACTACCAGAGGCTACTAACATAGCTAAGTTAGTCGAGAAAAAAATTAATACTGGGAGCTCAAATTTTCATTGCCTGCTGCCCTCCAAGTAGCCAGTATACACCCAACAGTACCACCAAAACCCCCTTATTCCTCCATTGTTCCTCCAAAATTGCCCATCAAGAAACTCACTCCTACTAAAATGGCATTTTGCCATGAACATGGATTGTGTTTTAATTGTGATGAATGACTTATTCTAAACCATTACTGTAAACCTCCTCAATTCCTGTGTATGATTGCTAATGAAGAAAACATCACCCAGACAGCTACACAAATTTAGGAGGATTACCCCATTGTTCCTGACCCTCCATCAAAATTTCAACAGGAAGCAAAACCCTTGCCTCCAGCCACTCTGACCATCTCTTTTCATGCCCTGGAGAGTCATTTTATTCCTTCCACCTTACGGTTGCAAGGGCTTGTAATAGGGCATTTGGTGGTCATATTAGTGGATACCGATTCAACTCATAATTTTTTTCAAACTTGTCTGGCTAAATACCTGGGGGAGATAATTGAACCTTCCCAGCATCTTAATGTCACGGTTTGAAACGGGGTCTCCTTGCTTTGCGAAGGATTATGCACCAAGGTACTCGTTACTTTAGATTAATTAAAGTTTAATGTGGACCTCCACTTATTACTAATATGTGGGGCGGATATAGTGTTTGGGATGCAGTAGTTGGCTACTATTGGCCCTGTATTGTTTGATTACAAGGTTCTATGGATGAGTTTTGACTATATAGGTACTCAACTCACCTTACATGGGCTACAGCCAACTACCATTTCCTCCATTACATTGGGTCATCTTAGGTGCAGTGAACTCACCAACTTTTCTGCCACTTACTTTCAATTGACCATCACAGCCATTTCGGAACCATCCCTAAAAGACAATTCAACCACATTACTCCCTCAAACTTCTCTACCCTATGATGTTAGCCCCACTATAATTACATCCCTATCCAGCTTACTTTCCACCTTAGCAGATGTCTTCGGAGTTCCCGATGGGTTGCCCCCACATTGCAAGATTGATAACTGCATTCCCTTAGAACCAAATACAGCACTTATAAATGTCAAGCCTTACCAATTCCCTCATTTTCAGAAAACAGAAATTGAGAGAATGATTCAAGAAATGTCAAATGAGGGGATCATCCGACCCAGGACTAGCCCTTTCCCATCATCAATTTTACCTGTTGAAAAACAATATGATAGTTGACATTTTTGTGGTGATTATCGCGCACTCAATGCCATCACAATTAAGGGCCGGTTCCCCATTCCCATGGTGGACGAATTGTATGGTGCCTGAGTTTTCTCTAAGCTTGATTTGCAAGTTAGATACCATCAAATGCGTATTCATTTTGAGGGTGTTCACAAATCTTCCTTTTGGACTGACAAGAGACATTATAAATTCCTAATTATGCCCTTCAGGTTGTCCAATACTCCCTCCTCTTTTCAATTCGAAATGAATGCTATTTTTCATCCTGTGCTACAAAAATTTGTATTGATTTCTTTTTATGACATTTTGGTGTATAGCTCCTCTTGGGATCAACACTTCCATCACTTTGCTCAAGTTTAGCAGATCTTGTAAGACAACTCATTCTTTGCCAAGCAATCAAAATGTGAGTTTGGGTGGTCTTCATTATCCTATTTGGGCCATATTATTTGGGAGCAAGGGGTGATAGTGGATTCAACCAAAATTGAAGCTGTCTGAAGCTAGCCCATGCCCATTAGTATTAAGCAATTGCATGGGTTTCTTGATTTTGCGAGATATTACGGGCGATTTGTCACTTGCTATACATATATTGTAGCTCCGCAGACGCAATTGTTACGGAAGAATGCTTTCCTATCGACCCCGGTAGCTGAAAAGGCTTTTGTCTCCCTGAAGGCAGTCCTCACTAGAACCACTATTTTGGCCTTACTTGACTTCTCCAAGTCCTTCATAATTCAAACGGATGCATTCGGAAATGGTATTGGAGCCATCCTACTTCAAGCTGGCCACTCTATTGCATTTTACAGCAAACAAATCTGTCCCAAATTGTAGGCCTCCTCGACTTACATTAAAGAGCTCTTTGCCACCATTGAAGCTGTGAAGAAGTGGCATTAGTATTTACCATTCAAACCAATCATCGGTCTCTCAGGACATTATTCAATCAATCCATTCATACTCTGAATTAGTAACGCTAGATTACTAAATTATTGGGATTTAATTTTGACATTGTCTATCGACCCGGATGTGAAAATGGCCCCGCTAATACTTTATCTAGGATCACTGAAGGATCCTGTCATGCCCTACAATCCGTCTCCCAACCGGTAATTTCCTTGTTGTCAGCTCTGCACAAATTCTATGTGCGGCATCCTGCTTCAGCCGATTTTGCCACATCCCCTCAAGAACGACCGGGTGATTATGCAAATTAATCCTGGCAAGATGGACATTAGATGTAACGTCCCCGAGCACCCGCTTGCGTGATATTGTCCGCTTTGGCAGCCACACAGGCTCCGCACGGTTTTATTCCTGGCAGACGGCCTC